>BLSH010230327.1:382364-393523 GCA_018402905.1 Glandirana rugosa
AAAAGGGGATTTTTTCGTTGTGGGTAGTGAAGACGCGGAGAACGGTTGACGACTGGAGACATAGAGAGAGCACTGGTAAAAGTTTAACTTTAATATTTATTTTAGCATGAAAGTAAATTATTCTGTTGATGGTGGGGTGCAGGGATGAGCTTTGTAGAGGGGTACTGAGTTGAACTGCAGGCAAGGTACAGGTGTGAGCTACAGGCAGATAACAGAGGTGAGCTGCCAGCAGAGCACAGAGGTGAGCTTTAGAGAGTAAAGAGGCTCTCTTTGAACAGGCACACAGAGGTGAGCTGTGGCCAGGGTACATAGGTGAATTTTGGGATGCAAAGGTGAGCTTTAAATATAGATGCAGAAGTGAGTTTTGGACAGAGATACAGAGGTCAGCAGTTGGCAAGAGGCGCAGAAGTGATGGGTGTTGCTTTTTTAGGGGAAAAAGGTTGTAAAGTTTTGACTGGGGGGGGGGGACGGCACAACATACATACGGAAGGGCATACAGAGATCATTATAGTGCAGGTGTGCAGCGCTCTATGGAGGTGTCCTGATTGCCTTGTTCTGCTGGTATTCCCATAAAGTCTGAACCCACTTGTACAGGTGCTCAGCCTGGGTGTCCTCGCCACCGCATCCAAAATAGATATGAAAGCAAAAGGCGGCACTCCGAACACAGAGATCATTGGTTTAACAATGTCCTTTAAACTCCCACTGTAAAATTAGGCCACACCCACTTGATGATGCAGACCACCCTGAGTTTAAGTTCCTGCACCTATTCTAAAAATGCCCTGCTTGTAAGTGTGTGGGAGGGACTATCTTTTCTATTTCGGGCGCATGTCACTTCTGCGCCCGCTCCGCATGTTAGTGCTGACTCACATCCCGGCCCGCATTCTGCCTTCCCTGATGGAGTGATCTATCGCCCTCCGTTCATTCCACTCTGCTCTGTTCCCCACTCGGCCTGGACTCGGCCTGGACTGGAGAGTGAGCAGTGAGGTAACACCGCGCTAGAGAAAACATGAATGAAAAAATTTATAAAATATGATAAGAGCAGCCAGCACTAAAAAAGCCAAGATACAGACCACACAATGATAATATGTACAAAAAGTGCAGCGCTAAAAAAAAAAAAAATTGATAAAACTCATAAAATAAAAAAAAAAATCACAAAAAAATGTCCCACTGAGCAGATAAGAATCCAAATTAATGTAACACTTTCTTTCAAAGCGGTTCTGGGGAGGGACCAGGGGCAGGGCTGAATGAGGGACTGGGTTCGGGGCTGAAGGGGGCCCTGTCAAGTAGGCTGTACAGGGCCCCATGATTTCTATCAGCGGCCCTGTGCACGCCCACTGATGTGAGGCTTATTCTCAGTTGGAGCTTGCACTACACACATATATTTAAATATATATATATATATATATATATATATTAAATGTTTATAAGTATTGCAGTACAGTGAGTGTGTATTCTGTTCATGTCATTTGTATTTTGCATTATTTGTTGTTTAGCACATATATCAGTACACTTTGATATTGTATGCAACACCACAGCGCAACACCATCTCACATTTCAATTCTATATACCTGGGTACTGATTCACCCTTAGGTATTTGTAGCAGTGGGTCACTTTAACTGTGTCCTTTCACCTCTGTGGTAGCGCGGAAGCACCTCAAAAACTATAGTTTAAATATAAATTGAGCTTTGATTTTAGTAATGAAACACAGGCCTTTCAATTACATTATGTACATTTATA
This sequence comes from Glandirana rugosa, assembly GCA_018402905.1. NCBI lineage: Eukaryota > Metazoa > Chordata > Amphibia > Anura > Ranidae > Glandirana > Glandirana rugosa. The sequence goes on from BLSH010230327.1 coordinate 384,102, forward strand.
TGAATTCTCATTATGCATAAACTATCAAATAAAAATATCTTGAGAAATAAAGATATCTACTATAAACAAAGACACCTGTATTCATAGAACATGTACACCTACAAGCTCAGAAACCAGAGTAAAAGGTCGCTTTTTCTAGGGCAATGCCATTAAAGTTTATGATCTTTTTGATAAATAGACAGTTTAAACAAAGAATTATCAGGCGTACACAAGCTTAGTGGTTTAATGTGGTATGGGGGAAGCTGAATGGACATTCACAAGACCATGAACCCTCAGACATGGGATCACAGTCCTGTGTAACTTTGTGCAATACTTGGAAGTTGTGATGCAGTATATGGATTAGCAATGAGAGTCTGTGCTGGTCAATATCTGTGCAGCATGTGACAGAGCTCTGAACTGAGAAAACAGACTCATAAATATTTTAACACTTGTGAGCCTGGCAGAAGCTCCAGCAAGTGAATACAAAATTCCATCAGGTACCTGAACTGTTGAAAAATGTATTATGAGGTTAAAAGTAAAGATAAATTTTGAAATGTAATTATTTTTTTAGTTCCTTACTTACTAAGCAAATAATATATTAATATATCCCTTACTGAGAACAAATTAGGAAAGCATTGTTAAGCTTTTCAACAGCTACCGTAAATACTGCCTCGATCTGCTGTTGGATATTTGTAAAACACTCAAACTTATGGCTATGGGGTACACATTTACAATTGGTTGAAAGAGATGATCTAATGCAAAAAAATTAAAGTGGTTGTAAACCTAGTTACACCACTTGTACCTACAGTTAAGCCTATAATAAGGCTTACCTGTAGGTACAATGAATATCTCCTAAACATGCATAGTTTAGGAGATATTCACTGTATTCGCATGTGCCAACGTCATCGGCACATGAGCGCAGAAGAAATGGCCCGCTAGTGGCATTTCTTCAGGGCCCATGTCGTGACCTGCAGCTCCCACGCGGAGTGACGTCATCGTGGCTCCGGCCAATCACAGTGCTGGAGCCCGTGAACCCGGAAATAACTCCAGGACACGTCGCCAGTCATAGTGTTGTGCGGGGACCGCTGCAACAGCTTCGATCTAAGGTAAGTATTTCATAATGAGCTAGTATTTATTATTATTATACAGGATTTACATAGCGCCAACAGTTTACGCAGCTCTTTACAACTTGAGGGTAGAGAGTACAAATACAATACACTTAAATACAGTAGGAATCAGAGGGCCCTGCTCATTAGAGCTTACAATCTAAGAGATGGGATGCATACCAGCTCATTATGTCTTTGTCTTGCAGTTTTTTTTTAGGATCACAACCACTTTAATGGTTAACTGTACTGTACATTATGGAAAGTCCTCTGGCCAGGTCACATGTGCGCATTAGATTCTCAATTCTATAGAAAGGCCATCCAGCATTAGTCCCTAATATAACATCTGTCGCCAACATTATGATGTAAACATTATAAAATCTAATTTCAGCTCATTTTCTTACATTTTGTTTTAAATAATTGTGATTTTTGTACCATTAAACTCAAACCTACAAAATTGTGCAATCAGATTGTAATGTGTGGGAGCAACACATAGCAGAAAGTCAGCTATGCTCCCTTTCCCTTAAGTGATATAATGTCTGGAAGCTACTGTGCCAGAGCTGGACAGGGATGTCATAACGCCCAGGCATATGCACAGAAGTTAATTCATCCCAGCACCAAGACATACTGAGGTTATACACTGTGCTGCGCATGTACAACAAAAATTGTAATGCCAAATGCTCCTGGCTCTGTGCCAAGATTTGGTACATGAGCTTCTTTGGAGCAGAGGAGTGTCCATTCAAATGAATGGCATCGCTCCAAAAACGCGCCACAAAAAAGCTAAAAAAAAAAAAACGTGTTGCAGTAGTTGTTGCTGCGCTGCGGTGTGAATAGAGCCTTAGAATTTTTTTGGCATACAGATAAAAAGCTTATTTTGCAAGAGACATACTAAGTCTATTGTTTAATAAAATGCTAGCAAATTTTTATTTTCTACAAAAAGTTCTGTTTTAATACTTACAGCAAAGTGTATCAGTGACCTATATTTTTGAGGGAATCAATGTGTTAAAGGGGAGTTCCACTCGTTTTTCTAGTTTATTAAAAGTCAGCAGCTACAAAAAGTACCTACCTGTCTCCTAGTCCAGCGATGGCTGCGCCCGAAGCCTCGCTCGTCTCCCCCCCTCCTCCCTGCAGCGCCGGCATTGCAGGTGTGGGCACCGGCCGCGGCTTCACGGCCGGGCACGCACTGCGCATGCGCGAGTCACGCTGCGCGTTGCCAGTGGCCAGGCAATCTTCTGGGACCTGTGATGTGTCCCAGAAGATTGCCAGGAGGGAGGGGCCGCCTAGGAGGAGAGGAGGAGTCGCTTAGGCGGCCCAGAAGAGGAAAGAGGAAGAGGAACAGGAAGTCCCTCTGAAAATAGGGTATCCACTCCCCCCCAAAAAAAATGACATGCCAAATGTGGCATGTAAGGGGGCGAGGAGTGCTTAAAGCGGAAGTTCCATTTTTGGGTGAAACTCCGCTTTAACCACTTGCCGACCGCTGATCGGCATTTGACGGCGACAAGGTGGCTCTATTGCGCGAATCGCCGTCATATGACGGCGGCCGCGAGATCGCGCCCAGTGAGCGCGCGCCGCCGGAGGCGCGCCCACGCGCTCACTGTGTCCGGGGAGGGCCAGGGAGCGGGTGCGGCAGAATCGATCTCCGCCGGCCACCTGCGATGCCCCCCCCCGGAGTGAAAGAACGGAGGTCCGTGTAAGTAAACACGGACCTCCGTTCTGTGAAGGGGTAAGGGCTGTGATCACAGCCTTCCTCTACATGGAGGCTGTGATCACTTCCCTTCCCCAGCTAGGGCAGTCCCCATACAGTTAGAACACGCCCAGGGAACACTGTTAACCCTTAGAGCGCCCCTGCAGGTTAACCCCTTCACTGCCAATGGCATTTACACAGTAATCAGTGCATTTTTATAGCACTGATCGCTGTATAAATGCCAATGGTCCCAAAAAAGTGTCAAAATGGTTCGACATGTCCGCTGAAATATCGCAGTACCGCTAAAAATCGCAGATCGCCGCAATTACTAGTAAAAAAAAAAAAAAAATTGAAACCCCAGAAATGAATTCTCATCATCCGTAAACGCGACCACTTTTGCGCAAACCAATCAATAAACGCCGATTGCGATTTTTTTTATCACAAATATGAGGAAGAATATAAATCGGCCAAAACCGATGAAAAAAAATGTTTTTTTATATATTTTTTTTTTGTATTTGTATTTTAGCAAAAAGTAAGAAATTTGGGTTTTTTTGCAAAATTGTCGCTCTTCTTTTGTTTATAGCGGCGATCAAGAATGACGCAGAGGTGATCAAATACCACCAAAAGAAAGCTCTATTTGTGGGAAAATAAAGGACGCAAATTTCGTTTGGGTACAACGTCGCACGAGCGCGCACGAGCGCGCCAAATCGCAAAAAGGGCTCTGGTCCTAAAGGGGGAAATCCTTCCGGTCCTTAAGTGGTTAAACTCAAGAGGGTGACATGTGGCAAACATACGATGAAGGAGAGTGAATGTTACAATCAAATTGTACAATTTATTGAGTTTAGATAGAACTGCACAGATTAATACTAAGTACTACTACTTAGAATTTAAACTATCTGCCATTGACGATGATCCATTCCTAACTATAACTGACCCCAATTTATCACTTCCCAATATCATTAAGGAACTTAAAAACTTTGGTGAACTTTCTAGCTCTAAAATAAATAATTAAAAATAGGAAATGCTAAACACAACACCAGAGCAAAATACCTGAAACCAAATATTAACATTTGTGTATTTAAAGGAGTTAAGAAAAAAAAACCTAATCAAATATTTAGGCATATATGTTATTAATAAAATATAAAGAAACAGTACACATATAACTTTCATCCACTAATAAAACAACAAAAAATGTTTCTTAATACGCGGAGCAGCTTTCCAATATCTATGATAAATAGAATAAATGTAATAAAGAGTGTAGTGTTATCCAAGTTCATATATAAATGAAACACCCTGATATTGCTAAATCAAATAGCAAAATGCATTGATATTGCCAAATCCTTCCATTAAAAACAAATTGACTTCTCTCAAAATGTATCTAAAAGATAATCTTTATCCCTATCAAGGTTAAAAGGAAGGCTTGCTTTACTTGATCTACAGTATATGCTTACTAGCAGGTGGTCCAAATCAGTTCAGATAGTAAAATTCTGGATTGGTCTAACATTAAAAAAACCAAAGCCCTGAGTTATACTATAAAACTTTCTTAATACCTTTCCCAACTTTCCCAATACCGAGCATTTTTACCCCCTTCCTGCCCAGGACAATTTTCAGCTTTCAGTGCTGTCATGCGTTTTAAGGGGCCCAGCACCGGGCCCGCTCCTCGCCTCCCCTCACATGAAAAGAACAAAATGTACTGTGCAGACTGCAGGCAGCTGGGCACCCACAGTACGGAACGGGCAGGACAATAGAGACTACAAGCCAGGGCTGGTCCTCCTCTGCTGCACCACCGCCGCCTTTCACTAGCACCCCCCCCTGAACAAGCACAGTCGGCACTCGACTGGATTCCATCCCTGCTTAGGCAAAGCCAGCTAGTTGTTGCTAAGTGCCATTGGCCAGTACTCATTCAGGGAGCGTGGTCAGTTTTTTTATCTTTGAAAGGTGGCAGCCCTCCCAGGTGAGAGAGCAGTGGGTAAGTAACACAGAGGTATTGCATTGTGCATTGAATTGTGTATTGCTGACTGTGCCCCTGTGCTGTGGCCGCATTGTGGAGAGGGATGAGGATTTGGCCGCACTGTTTGAGTTGCATTGTGGAGAGTGATGAGGATGACTCTGGGTGGGGATGGGAATAGAAGTTGTAAGAGTTTTAAAATTAAAGTAGGTGCACCGAAGTGGGAGTATTCGGTGGGACAACCAGTGGGGAATGTTGGTGGTCAGGCCACAGGGGGGCCAGGCCTGAAGCTGTGTAAGGGGTCCCAAAATGTCTGATGGCTACCCTGCCCATAAGACATTTTTATTATTTTTTTCACACAAACAAAAAAAAAGACCAATAAATAGTATTTTCTTCATTTCTGTAATAAAATTTTTCAAATAAATAATCTTCAAATTATATTCTGTTACATTTCCTTGGTGAAAATAACCCAAAGCAATGTTTATTATTTAATCTGTAGGAAAGTTATAGAGTCCTCAAACTATGGTGTTTACTGTATATCAGAGAATCAATCAATCCTGATGTACTGATGACTTATTTCATTTCTTGAGGCCCGAAAATGCCATTACAGGATTTTTTTTAAACACACTGTGACTAGAGCAATACAGTGTTACCACTTTGTTTATACATGATGATTGCTTATTTCAATGAATTTCATATATTATGCAATCAAGGTATGCAATCAAGGTATCATAATGGTTTATGCAACCATTTTTACTGAATGAAATTGATTTATTCAGTGTCTTTTGTTATGATTAGTTGTGATTGGCCAATGCTAATCACATAGTACAGATGGGTTTTGATTGGCCCTGTCTGTACTATGTGATCACTGTGACAAATCACAGCTAGCAACACAACTGTATACAATGGATGACATGAAAGGAAGCCCCCCATTGTTTACAACTGTCATGCGATCTGCTGTGATTGGTCACAGAGATCACATGATACTGGCAGATATAGTGATCAGTCACCGGCTGTATCCGGTGGACACAGCAGGTGACAGATTGCGCCGCTGCACTGCGCCTTCTGAGAGGACACCATATGACATCCACTCAAAAGGAAGAAACGCCCACAGAGCCATCAATCTGCTATAGGCTGGGAGGGAAGGTGTTAAACATTTTTCGTACCCATTTTCTTTGGATGGAAATCCCACACAAAATACAAATTAATGACCCACCAATAAAACATGCCATGAAACTATGAAATTAAATAAACATAAATATATGTAACACCCTCTAGTAAGTGTGGTAGAATTAAAGCAGGCAAACCATACTCTGACTCACACTGTAACTCTGTGAGTCTTAGTTGGGTCAGGGTACATGGGAGTTCAGGGCTAGATGACTCATCCTGGCAGCTCTCTGGTGCCTCCCCCTGGTCTGGAAGGTTGGAGAACCTTTTAGAACTAGAGGGTGGGGGTTAGGAGGAGCTACCATAAATATTTATGTGGCCCTGGCCAATCCCCAGAGGTGGGCTGGCAGGGGGCAGAGATTACCTCATAAATAGACATGAGCCATGCCAGCAGAGTCAGTCGGGTGGGAAATTGAGATGCAGTGTTGAGAAGGCTGTCAGTGGCTCTGAGGGGTACCTCCTAGTTTGGGGGGGGGTATCCTGCCTTGGGACAGGGCTCGGGTGCTGGAAGGATCCTGCCAAAAAACACACGGGAGGAGGTCTTCCTAGAGGCATGGGAGCAAGAAAGGACAGAGTGAGTAGTTCAACACTGTGGGAACTAACAAAGGGGGGGGGGCTGTGACATGTAGCCAGCCTCCCTTGAAGAGAGTGTTGTGCCTAAGTCTTCTATCCTTTAGAAGGCAGCCCATCTGGCTGGTGAAAGAGGTGGGCTGGCAGTGCCTGAAGAGGTGGTGCTGGGATCAGTGGCCACAGAGGAAGCAGGGGGAAAAGTTAAATGCTGTTTCACTACATCTGTGATACTAAAGTCTTGCTTTTTTTTGTCTAAAAATAACAAACATGTTATACTCACCTGCTTTGTGCAGTGGTTTTGCACAGAGCAGCCCAGATCTTCCTCTCCTCAGGTCCCCCGTCAGTGCTTCTGACCCCTCCCTCCTCCTGAGTGCGTACACACCGAGTAGCTTGTTATGGGGGAACTGTGGGGCTGGGGGGGCTGCTGCACACAGAAGGTTTTTTATCTTAATGCATAGAATGCATTAACTACTTGCCGACCATGCTATAGCTGAATAATGGCTACAGCGCGATCGTCCAGTTCTGGGAGGCCATGATATGATGGCCTCCTGTGATCACGCCCACTGTCCTCCGCACACTGCCGAACACAGATTGAAGTAAAGAGCCAGTCAGCGGCTCTTTACCACGTGATCAGCTGTGTCCAATCACGATGTCAACAGAAGCTGATTACCGACTCTCTTCACCGCTCCTTCTTATGCTGTCAGCGTGTGAAGGAGAGGAGAAAAGAGACAATAATTGGCTTCTGCCAATCTGTGCCCACCACTGCTGCCAAACTATGCCCACCACTGCTGCCAATCAGTGCCCACCGGTGTTTCCTCATCAATGTCACCTAACAGTGCCCATCAGTGCCACCTACCAGTGCCCATCAGTGCCACCTACCAGTACCCAGTGTCGCCTACCAGTGCCCATCAGTGCCACATATGAGTGCCACCTATCAGTGCCCATCAGTGCCACATATTAGTGCCCATCACTGCTTCTTATCAGTGCCCACCATTGCGCCTCATCAGTGCCCATCAATGCAGGCTATCAATGCCGCCTCATCAGTGCCGCCTCATCAGCGACCATCAGTGCAGCCTATCACTGCCAATCAATGCAGCCTATCAGTGCCAATCAGTGCTGCCTCATCAGCACACATCAGTGAAGGAGAAAAATTACCTGTTTGCAGCATTTTATAACATGAAAAAAGTATGAAAAAGCATTTTTTTTTCAAAATGTTCGGTCTTTGTTTGCTTAGCAAAAAATAAAAAACCCAGGGTTGACTAAATACCACCAAAAGTAAGTTCTATTTGTGTGAAAAAAATTATATGCGTAGTGTTGCATGACCGCTCAATTGTCATTCAAAGTGTGACAGTGCTGAAAACTGAAAATTGGCCTGGGCAGGAAGGGGGTGAAAGTGTCCAGTGGGCAAGTGGTTAAGATAAAAAAACTTCTGCCTTTAGAAATACTTTAAGGGACTGCAAGTTCCTGCCTGTAGTGGGCCGTTACTGATCTGACAAGGGATCTGCCAGATCCTACAAGAGTGAATCAGCAGAAGTTGGCAAGTGTGCAGGAGGAAAGTAAAGAGGAGATGGTATATAATTGTTTATAGGAAGCTGTCCCTGAAGTTTGCTGAAGTCAAGTGGGCATCCTATAACCTCCCATCCCTATCCAAGTTGTTAACTCCCTAATAAACAACAAAAACCAAGCTACAAACTGTTTTCTGACTGTGTGCCTGTGGAGATTCAGCATGTTTGGCCATGCAGGAGTGGTGGATCCCTGTTTATCTGCAGCTCCTAGGTAGGGTGTGCTACATATAGATTGTCAAAATGTTTAAAACCTGTTCCAGTTTTACTGAAGCAATTAAACATCCCAACTAATGACAGATAATCCTGCAATATAATTAAAACTGATGGAACATAACGTAAAAAATTCATCCACTTTCAACAATGCCTCCTTCTATCCTCTAAATGCCATACAATATTAACAAGAACGTACCTATAGAAATAACAAAAATGCATCGATTTAAAAAAAAAAAAATTAACAGCAATATACACATTTGTGGGTAGGAGCGGCGTGATGCGGTGGACAGAAAACACAAGGAGTCCAAGTTCAGCAACAGGAAAAGTTTGTAACAGGAGTCCAGCAATAAAAAGCAGACCCGTCGGGAAGGCAACCTGACCGGGAGCACTCACAAGTTGTCTGTCTTTAGGAGCGGAATGCAGTCTGGCCAGTCTTTACCCAAATGGGGAGGCTTTCAGGAAGGATGGTGTAACCCTGCACTTCCCCTACTCCTCCAGAACCTTTCCCTGATGCTAAGCATTGTTCTTGACAGATAGGTGACCTGTCCCTACTCTGACCACTAGCAAAATGTGTGGCAAACCTGGGATCCGGGGTCTTAAATAGACTCTGCCTGACCCAGGATGGCTGCCAAAGTCACATGGAATGCCAGCATCCAATAGGATAGCTGCCTCCCTGTGACCAAGTAAACCATAGGTAGCAGCGGCGGCTGGTGTGGGAGGGGCGCTGGGGCGCCGCCTCCCCGCCCGCAAAAGATGAAAAAAAAAAAAAGTCAACCCCGCCCACCTACAGGTGGCGCCGGTACATTGACTTTCTTTTTTTTTTTTTCTTTTCGGCTCCTTGGCTGTCACATGACAGCCAAGTAAGTGAGCCTATTGGCCGGCCATTCAAGCCTATGCATGTGCGCTTCTTCCTGCGGCCATGCATAGGCTGATTGGCTGCCCTGAGCCTCCGCTCAGGGTGATTGGATGCGGGGCCGGGGGCGGGTCACTGTGGCAGCGGAGGTGACTTCCGCTCCCACAGAGACCATGACCGCCCGGGGACGACGAGGGGGTGACAGCCGCTTTCCGTGTGCCGAACTCTGCAGACCCAGCGCGCTCTCGCATGCCGAATCTCTGCAATAATCCTGCCTGCTGGATGGGGTAAGTGCGGGGGGGGGGACTCTGCAATGTACCCCACCTGTGTCACTGGCTGC
>BLSH010230327.1:395538-419928 GCA_018402905.1 Glandirana rugosa
AAAACACAACGAACAAACAACGAATACAGACTCAAGTATAACTTCAAGACAAAGGATTTAAAACCTTCTACATACCATTCATGAAAATTTATTCCTAATAAAGAGTGGGTGGATTCTATAAGGGGCGGGGCTTATTAAAAGTAGGAGGGGTCACAGGGAAGGGCGGGGCCTGGCGCCCCCCCATCCAAAAACTTCACCAGCCGCCACTGATAGGTAGAGAGTTCCTCTCAACTTCCTCCCCCATCTGTATTCCCGCCCTGCAGTGGAAAAAAAAATAGAATGCATCTAAACACTCGCCTCTTATCTAAAATGTATAAAATAATCCTTATTTAAAAGTACTTACCATACATCTTCCAAAATTTAGGAAACAGAACTTCAATATGAACTCAGACATAAGCAACAAACAAGCAACACAAAAACATACAGACAAACAAACCATATTAAATAGCATCAAAGCTAACTATAGACACACACTCCAAAGCATTATTTTATAAAATAATAGCACAATGGTATAGAACACCAGTTCAACAGTTCAAAGTCGCACGACAAGGCGCACCCCATTTGCAGCAATGGAACCGTTCATATTGTTGCAACTCAAGTTGCAGCGATTTTGAAAAAAAAAAGAGCCATTGGCTCTTGCTGCTGTCAATCAAATGTAGTGAAGAAGAAGTGGGGGGGAGGGGGTCTAAGTCCCGTTGTGTAAGTCTATGGAGCGCTGCTCCATAGACACACAGGTTCGGAGTGAGCATGCGCCACGTGTCTTCATAACAAACGGCTTGCTATGGGGACACACAAAGAGGAGAAGCTAAGATTACCGATGGAGACCTGAGAAGAGGATGATCGGGGCTGCTCTGTGCAATACCACTGCACAGAGCAGGTGAGTATAACATGTTTGTTATTTTAATTGTTTTTAAAAATCTGACTTTAGTGTGGAAATTGAAAAGACAAGATGGAGATTGAATGAGTTTATGGAACAAAGGGGAAAGAATATCATATCACAGGTTAAGGCTAATTGAGAGGAAAGGATGAAAGATTTTTCTTTAACCACTTGCCAACTGCAGTCTGACGGCGACAAAGTGGCTCAATATCGCCATATGATGGCTGCAGCGATATCCCTCACTGTGAGCGCGCGTGTGCTGCCGGAGGCACGCTCACACGCTCACTGTGTTTTTCCAGGGCAGGGAGCGGGAAGGGTGGACTCGATCACCGCCGGCTACCCGCGATGGCCCCCCCGCAGTGAAAGAACGGAGGTCCCTGTAAGTAAACACGGATCTCTGTTTGTTCTGTTAGAACACACTGAGGGAACACAATTAACCCTTAGAGCGCCCCCTCCAGGTTAACCCCTTCACTGCAAATGGCATTTACACAGTAGTCAGTGCATTTTCATAGCACTGATCGCTGTATAAATGCCAATGGTCCCAGAAAAGTGTCAAAATGGTTCAACGTGTCCGCTGCAATATCGCAGTACCACTAAAAATCGCAGATCGCCGCCAGTAAAAAAAAAAAAAATAGATAAATAAAACCCCAGAAATTAACTCTCATGATCCGTAAACGCTGCAACTTTTGCGCAAACCAATCAATGAACGCCGATTGTGATTTTTTTTACCAAAAATATAAGGAAGAATATAAATCGGCCAAAACTGATGGAAAAAAATGTTTTTTTGTATTTTTTTTTTTTTTTATTTGTATTTTAGCAAAAAGAAATTTGTTTTTTTTTTTTTGCAAAATTGTCGCTCTTCTTTTGTTTATAGAGGCAATCAGAAATGACGCAGAGGGGATCAAATACCACCAAAAGAAAGCTCTATTTGTGGGAAAAAAGGACGCAAATTTTGTTTGGGTACAACGTTGCACAACCGGGCAATTGTCAGTGAAAGCGACGCAGTGCCAAATCGCAAAAAGTGCTCTGGTCCTGAAGTGGGAAATCCTTCCGGTGCAGAAAGGTGAGATTGAGGTCCGTTTTAAGAGTATGAAGAAAGGGAAAACACCTGGGAGTGATGGTTTACCCATTGAATTTTATTGTATGTTTTGTGGGGTGATCAGTGAATGGGTATATAGAGTGTGTGAGGAGGTTTTGAAGCTGGAAGCTTGTTGCGGTCTATGCGTGAGAGTATAAACAAGCTGGATTTATAAAATTGGAGGCCGATTTGTTTGTTGAATGTGGACTATAAGCTGGTTGCGAAGCTGTTTGCTGACAGATTGTGTGAGGTGATTAGTAAAATTGTTGGAGAACAGCAAGTGTGTGCAGTGCCTCGTAGATTGATTGCTGAAAATGTGATCGGTTTAAGAGATGTGCTGTGGTATTGTAAGGAAAGGAAGTAAGCAGTTGCGGTTTTGTTGGCAAATTTTGAAAAAGCGTATGATAGGGTGTCACATGGTTTCAAGTTTAAGGTGTTAAGGAAAAAAGGTGTGCCTGAGGGAATGATTAATTGGATTGAGGCCGGGTTCACATATGTGCGGCCGCGGGTTCCAGCCTGGGGTCCGGGGCATTTTTGCCTGAATTTGCACCTGAACCGGACCCAAAAACACACAGGACCCTTTTGGAATCCGCACCACGGCCGTCCCGGACATGTATGAACCAGCTCCATGAAGGTGTGCCTGAGGCAATGATTAATTGGATTGAGGCCGGGTTCACATATGTGCGGCCGCGGGTTCCAACCTGGGGTCCGGGGCATTTTTGCCTGAATTTGCACCTGAACCAAACCCAAAAACACAGAGGACCCTTTTGGAATCCGCACCACGGCCACCCCGGACATGTATGAACCAGCTCCATTGAGAGTCGGTCACATTCGCATGTCATGCATATTGGATGTGGTGAAAACCGCATTCAATTCGCACATACGTGAACCCGGCCTCAGTGTTTGTATGGTGAGTAAAGTAAAGATGGTGAGTAAAGTTCAAGTAAATGGGTGGATGACGGAAGAAGTGTGTATAGGAGTGGGTGTAAAGACAGGGGTGTTCTCTGTCCCCTGTACTGTTTGTGTGTGTGATTGAACCTTTGTTGCGAATGTTGGTAAAAGATACATTTGTGAGGGGGGTGGAGGTGATTGGTAGTGGAGGGAGGTGTGGGCATATGGATAATGTGACTGTGGTATGCAAGATTATAGCTGGTTTGAGAAGGGTGAAATTGTTAATTGATATTTTTTGTTTGGCAAGTGGTTTTGGGATAAATATGGATAAAAGTGAGTGCAAGTTTTTTGGTGATTGGAGGGATATTGGTGAGAGTCGATGGAAGGTATGCAGAGAAAGTATAAAAATATTGGGTGTGAGGTTCAATCACTTGACCCTCCCTTCTAGATTGTAAGCTCTAACGAGCAGGGCCCTCTAATTCCTCCTGTATTGAAATGTATTGTAATTGTAATGTTTGCCCTCATATTACGCTATATAAATCCTGTATAATAATAATAATAATGGAAGAGAGAGTTGGAAGGAGGTAAGTGAAAAAGTGCAGAAAAAAATTAACTTCTGGTTCTTGTGGACTCTGGAGGGGAAGGCCTTGGTAATTAAGCAAGTGCTTCTTCCTTTAATGTTGTACCCTATGTGTATTTTGTGGTAGGTTTTTGTGCGCCATGGTCTTATGTGAGGATTAAGGGGTGTAAGAGAAGGTATGGATAGTAATGTAGCGGTGTCCCCAACCCCTAGAGGAGCAGTGATGACCTCCAGAGTCAGGGAGAGCTGACATCCTTCCTCAAATGAAGGGTTACTAGGCATGAGGGGGTGTAATGCAAGTTGGAAACATGGGTGCCAGTCACTTTTTGAATGCAAAAAGAGATTTATTTTCTCTTAACCAGTTCAGATCCTTAGGACGTCCATGGACGTCCTGGGATTTCAGTGGTGATATCTCAATGATGCTGGCACCTGCAGGCATCATTGAGGTATAGTTTTTTAGAGCAGGCGATTCCCATCACCGTAAGAACGATCATAGCCGCAGTTCAGCCGCTTGATCGTTCTTACAGGCGACGGGAGGGGACGTGGCCCCCCCCCCCGCCGCCCTTCGGTGCTTCTCCGGACTCACCTGAGCGATCGGTGACCGGGAGAAGGAATCGGCTGCCGCCAGAACGAGATAACAGAGATTTCCGAGGGACAGACGCCCCTCGGTCATCTCTATGGCTCGGGAAGGCCCGAGCGCACGTCATGACGTCACGTCCGGGTCTCCGAAGTAATGAATGCCAGTTAAAGGAGAAGGAAAGGCTGAGATCATCCATTTTTTTTTCCTGATCTCAGCCTTTCCAGTCTAGAGGAGAGATGTCAGGTCTTATAGATCCCGCATCTCTCCATAAAGAGGACCTGTCACACACTTTTCCTATTACAAGGGATGTTTACATTCCTTGTAATAGGAATAAAAGTGATCAAAAAAAAAAAAAAATTAAAGTGAAAGTGTAAAAATAAAAAAAATAAAAGTAAAAAAAAAAAAAAAAAATGAAAGCGCCCCGTCCCCGCCAGCTCGCGCACAGAAGCGAACGCATATGTAAGTTACGCCCGCATATGTAAACGGCGTCCAAACCACACATGTGAGGTATCGCCGCATGCATTAGAGTAAGAGCAATAATTCTAGCCCAAGATCTCCTCTGTAACTAAAAACACCTAACCTGTAAAAAATTTTAAAGCATCACCTATGGAGATTTTTAAGTACCAAAGTTCGGCGCCATTCCACAAGTTTGCGCAATTTTAAAATGTGACATGTTGGGTATCTATTTACTCAGCATAACATAATATTTCACATTCTGAAAAAAAATTGGGCTAACTTTACTGTTTTGTTTTTTTTTAATTCATGAAACAGTTTTTTTAAAAAAAAAAACACCTTCGAAAAATCGCTGCGCAAATACCGCATGACATAAAAAGTTGCAACAACCGCCATTTTATTCCCTAGAATTGGCCCGGATATGAAGTGGTTAAACAGAACTGGGAAGAGAGGGTTTAGGGCCAGGACACACTTAGGCAGATGCAATAGCAATTGGCAGACTCCAAGACAAAAATAGTAATAGGCAGACAGCTATACAGGTAGAGGGCCTGTAAGCTGGATGAAGCAACTGTATTTGTAGGACTGCTGTCTCTTATGGTAACTTTCAACAGTCAATATAGATTTGTACATGTAACTCACAGTATTCCATTGTAGATCTTCTCTCACATCTCACAGTATCCTACTATAGATCTTCACACTGGGCTCCCAGTCTCTCACTAGACTTTCAAGACCGCAGCCATCGCTGGATCCTCTAAGCCAGTGGTTTTCAACTCCAGTCCTCAGGACCCACCAACAGACCAGATTTTAAGTATTATCTTGGGGAGATGCAGACTAGAATACTGCAATCACTGAGCAGCAAATTATATCACCTGTGATGTATTTCAGTTATCCTGAAAACCTGGCCTGTTAGTGGGTCCTAAGGACAGGAGCTGAGAACCACTGCCCTAAGCTCTTCCACAGCTAACCCACTGTTGTCAGGTACCTGGGTGTTATTGAACCGGGATCTTCCAGGTCCCACAGCTGCAGCATTACTTATTGTGCCACAGGGGAGCTCTAGAGTTCTCCCAATGTTCTCCCAGCCTCATGCACTGCCTTGGACTCAGTAGTCCCACCTGCTGCCAGCTGCAGACAATGTACAATCAAGGAACCCATAAAAAGCAGCACTTCCTGTTACTCAATGCCCATTTGTTGGACTTGCTCCCTGGGTGTTTGATAGCTCTGTATTCCTGATTCCTGTGTACTGAACTTCTGCCTGAATACTTGACTACTCTCCAGCCTGCTGATTTGGTCCTTCATCGCCAGCTCGTGTATGACCTCTGTCTGCTTGACTACTCTCTGGATATCAATTTTGTACCGCTTTGCCTGATCTGTTGCCGAACTGATCTGATCGACTACATTTTCACCTGAATTCTCAGAGCACAAGTTCCACTTCGGACACTACCTACCACAGGTACCTTACAGCTGTATACTCCTCAAGCTTCACCCATGCGAACCCGCTGGGTCCCTGACTTGGCAGTCTCCTGAAGCTTTCCCACTTCTCCACTGTCCCGGGCTGGTGAAAAGACTGCTCTGGTACTTCTTCAGACTTCCATACACTGGCCTCTGATAACAGGAGTGGTTGTCCCTTGATGGCAACTGCTTCCACTTTACCTTTGGCCTTGATTCTCACTTGCCTCTGGCAACAGGGTTGGTCGTCCCTTATGGCAACTGCTTCTCCTTCACCTCTGGCAACGATTCGGCTCCCCTTCTGGCAGAACCTCTGCAACTTGGTTGGGCTTCCGGCCTGAAACGCCAACCCTGCGCTGCTTCTCTCAAACCTGGATAGGCCTCAGACAGTCTAGCAGCCAGGTGCTCTAGGATAGGCCTCAGGCTTCTGGCCTAGCAGTTGTGTAAAGGAAAGCCTGTGGGATGTTCACAATATTTTAATTTTTAGGAAAGAAGAATTGAGCATCAAAGAATGCGTATCCATGATCCATGGAAGGATTTATATTTCATATTGTGACTGCAAGGGGTATGTGAAGCCCTGGCCCCGTAGGGCTGGCTGGAAGTAGTGGTTCACCTGCTCACAAATGCCCTCAACCAAACTTCTATTGGCATCCGGAGTCAGAAAACTTGGATAGGGAAAAGGGTGGCTATGGGATGCCCAATGATTTCCAGTTCCGTACACAGGACCGCTATATACACTCTTTAGTATATTCACTTCTCCAACTTCACTCCAGCACACTTCTTGCTTCTCTACCCTCTCCTGTTTCTTTTCTCCTGCACAATTCTTATTCAGCACCAGTGAGACCTGGAAGGATATTTACCAGGCCTCCAACAGTCTTGTCCAGGCCTAGCTAGCAGATGTGAGACCTGGGGTAAATTTACCAGGCCTCCGGGCAACCCATTACAGGCATGGGGTTGGGGTTCCCCTAATAGTTGGTGCTAGCTAGCCATGATGGACTACAACTCCCAGCCCATCCGCACACTGTCCATGACACCACATCCCAGCTTCTGCACCTCTTCCAGACTATCCTCCTCCCAATTTGCTACAGAGTGCATCTTCACCCCCTGGGCTGTGTTCCTCACCGACACCCGGTGGACTCCTCCTGGAGACCCTGCTGTTAGTACTCTCCCCCTGCTGTCCTTTCCTGCTGCTCCTCCTTGTGTCTCTCCACCAGGATCTCACACCCCCTCCCCCAGTCTGGGGACTCCTCCAGGCCCACCGACAGCCTCAGTACTACATCTCCATCCTTCAACTTCCACCCGAACACTCCTGCCCCCCTGGCTGGCCCAGGCTATTTGAGAAGGCCTGACCCCTGCAGATCCAGCTAGGTGTTGCCTACTCTGACAAAAATCCTACCTAAAGCACCTACCTAACGTATAGGGCGCTACATATGGATTTGGGGAAAGTAAAAAAATATGGAAATTGAATAAGTAGATAATGGTGTTGTAGGTGTGAGTGTGTGCAGGGCTGGCCCAAGACATTGTGCTGCCTGGGTCCAAGAATAAAATGCTGCCCCCCCCCATTAAAAAAAAAAAAACATCCACCAAAAGCCCCCCACATCCATTGTTTTAGTGTTTAGACACAGGCAGAGGTGGTGGCGGGAGGTAGATACAGGCAGGGGGTAGTGGGGGGAGGTAGATACAGGCAGGGGGTAGTGGGGGGAGGTAGATACAGGCAGGGGGTAGTGGGGGGGAGGTGGATACAGGCAGGGGGGAGATAGAGCAAGTAAGTGTCAGCGCCACTGATCCCGAGTGTCAGTGCCTCCAGGGATCCATCTTCCAGCATGGGTTTCTCCGTGCAGCAGGCAGCTACTCCCCCTTCACGCTGTTGGCGCCAGACGGTCAGCTGACTTTCTCCTGTTCTGACTGTCCGTTTCACTTGTCAGCAGTAATGTGGGGGAGCAGCAGAGAGGATGGGCGGGCGCTCTGCAGTGCCATAGATAACAGCAGCGGCGCTGCTGCCCCCGCCCCACCCCCTCGCAGTGTGATAAGCGGCAACCGCTCCCCTCCCCACAGTAAAATAAGGGAGAAGAGAGGAGCAGTTCTTGTGCAAATGGGCGGCAAAGTGCCGCTCCTCTTAAAGTGCCCCCTGGGACCCATGGTCCCACTCGGTCCCATGGTAGGGCCGGCCCTGAGTGTGTGTAATATGTAAATTTTATAGATGGAGAGAGGTTGGGAGTTTTTTGTATGACTATTAGAGTGGAGGATTGTGGGGAGGTTGGAGGAGTAATGTAAGTAAGTGGTTTATGATAGGGGTGGTATGGGTGGTTTGTGCAGTACTATAGTATGGGGTTAAGGGCATAGGGAGGTAGGAAGCCTTTTGTTTGGTGGGAATAGTGCTTTGTGGGTAATGAAAACATTGTATATAGTATTTAATGATTTCACAAATGTGTTTTTTCCTTTTTTCTTTCATGTTTAGGGAGAGTGCATTGTGACGGTGGAGGGAGAGCATAATTGTGTGATGTTTAGATGAAGGGAAAGATTTGAGGGCACGTTTGTGATGGGGGGCTGATTATTTTTTTACTATTATATTTCTATGATTATTTATTTGAATATTATTGTGTGGAAAATATGTTGATTATTGTGATTTTGAAGTTTGTGATGGAAAGTTCGCTTTATAATTTTTAAGAATTTTTAAATAAAATAATTAAAAAAAAAATCTGGAATTGGGAGCAAATCTGGAATGGGAAATTTTTTGTAAGGATGCATCTTCTTTTGGAGAAGGTAAAGAGATGGTGTTTGGATTTATATATTCAAAACCTGGTGGCGACAGGGGCAATTGTTGTGGTGCCCAAACAACAGAGTGGAGAAGGGATTTAAGTACCCTTTTTTTTTGGTGATAATGGCTTTGGGGAAATTAAGGCCCATGCTGTATCTAAGGTATTTGAAATACTTAATAAAGCCATCAAGATTTCAAATGGAATTGCTTCTGACTATCATTTTTGTGGCACAGCCTTTGGACTGGATGTTCTCCATAAGCCTGTCAGAAGCATATCTCACAGCGGTGGCCCATCCATCAGGGGCACATGGCCGCCGCTCCCCCATCCATGTGTTCAGCCCCCTGATCTACATACAGGGTGCCGAACGCATTGGATTCCAATGACAGGGTTTGTTTTTTTGAAGCACGTGATTAGAGCCAGAGGCTCTAATAGACTTCAAAAAAGGGTGGGACCCCACTTCAAAAAAGGGTGGGCTCCCAACCCCACCCAGTTGTGTGACAATAGCGAATGAATATTCGCTATTGTCACACTGATCCTTCTCCCGGCCAATTAGGAAGCGGGTCTTGAGACCCGTCACCCAATTGGCTGAAAGGACAGGCATCCTATTGGACGCCTAGGAGGAGGAGGGAGGAGCCGCACGGCGGAAGCCGCTGAAGCCGAGGAGGAAAGAACACAGGAGCCACTGCCTGAAACCCATCCGCTGCCGAAGCCGAGGAGGAGAGGACAGAGGAGCCGTTGCCCACAACCTGCCCACTGCCGAAGCCGAGGAGGAGAGGACACAGGAGCCACGATGCCCACCGCCAAAGCTGAGGAGGAGAGGACACAGGAGCCGCTGCCTGTAGGAGACCCCAACCCGGCCATCACCTAGATGGGATAAGTGCCGGGGGGAGGGGGGGTGCCGCTAACCGACCAACCAACGGGGGAGAGGGGTGATATTTTGCCACCCCCCCCAGCAGAAGAAAAAAACACCCGTCACTGCATATCTCTATGTGCTATATATTTTCTATATTTTTTAAATATTAATCATGTCCATTGATTATTTGCTATTACTATGTCTATACATTAATTATTTTTAATTCTAATTACATTATTACCCAATGATACAGTATACTCTTTGATGTCCGTGAAATGGTTAATGTGGTTATGTTAATCAATTTTTATCAAAATTTATGAATTTTATACATACAGTCCACATATTATCAATTGCAATGACTCACCTCATGTAAAGCCCTATTATTTTTCTCCCTTTTTTTGTATTATAGAATAGAAAAGAATATAATTAAAAAAAACAATAGAATAGAAAGAATATAACCATTTCCCAAAATTCAAATAGAATCAATTAAAACTTCAAAAGAATAGATTAGAATAGAAAATAACAGAATAGTATAGAAAAAACAACAGAAGAGAATAGAATAGAAAGAATATAACCATCTTCTGAAATTTGGAATGGAATGAAATTGAATAGAAGAGGATAGAATAGAATAGGATGGAATAGAAAATACAATAATAGCATAGAAAAGAATAGAATATCATAGAATTAACAAACAGAAAAAGAATATAATTAAAAAAAACTATAGAATAGAAAGAATATGATGTTTTTTCTATACTATTCTGTTATTTATGTTTTATTCGAATCTATTCTTTTCTATTCTTTTTAAATTTGGATTTCTATCCTATTCTATTATTTTTTTTAATTGTATTCTTTTCTATTCGAATTTCAGAAGATGGTTATATCATTTATATTTTATGCTATTCTTTTTTTATTCTATTCTGTTCTTTTATTTACTATTCTGTTCTGTTCTTTTATTTACTATTCTATTTTGTGCTGTTTTACTCTATTACATTCTATTCTTTTATATTATTTCCTATTCTATTATATATTTTTTCTATTCCATTCCTTTATTTTTTATTTTATTCTCTTTGGAAATTGGAAAACTATTTGAATTAGAAAACTATTCCTAAACTATTCGAATTTGAAAACTTTCTGAATTTGAACTCGAAAACTATTCTAAATTGATTTGAAAACTATTTGAATTGATTTGAATTTCAAAAATTTAAATCGATTCAAATACGAATACACTAAACAAATTCTGAAAATGAATTAAAGGGGTTAAGCTAATTTAGCTAAACAAATTTATGTAAATAATGAGTCAAAACTAAACAATTTTTTTCGTTCTGCACATATCTAGCCAGGATGCATTATCCAACAATGGAATTGTTGGCTGGCGTATGTTTTCCTGCTAACAGTTCTAATATTGAAGATGCTTCTGAAGATTCCTCAAGTAGCAGTAACAGCCAATGTCATCATTCCCTTTTGGCCCAACCTGCTGTGGTTTCCGCTGTTGAAGCAGATGTTGGTGGCTCCATCAGCAGTGCTTCCTCAGTCCAAAGACCTTCTCCTCCAGGGCAGCAAGTATCATCCCAATGTGACATGTCTCTGTGGCACGGCCAGGCTATTGAGAGGCATACATTCACCCAGTTGATGGTAGCAGAGGATGTTCAGAAAACTCAAAAGTTCACAAGCTTTCCACCATATACTTTACATTGCCATATACTTAAGAGCCGGAGTCGGCAACCTGTCAATTGCAATCTACTGGCCGCCTGAGGACAGGTGACAGGTAGATCACAATCTAGTCTCTGCCTTACCGACCCCGGAAATGCTTCTGCCTCAGAGTGACAAAGCTGTGCAGGGAAGAAATGAGCTCAGGCATATTGGCCCCCTTAGCGCCAAGGCTGGGAAGCTGTCAAATCCAATCCTCGCCCTGCAATCTGCCCCTTGTTTACTAGCGGCAGTGGGGGGACTTCTGTCGCCCATATTTAGCCATCGGCTTTGATGGCATTCAGGAGGGATAGATCGGGCTTCTGTCAAAATGCACATGAGCTCATACCAAGAGTGCACTGCACTGTTCCACCACCCAAGGCGCATGTAAATGACATCATATGAAATGGACAAGAGAGGAGGGTCGGAGGGGACCAGAACAAGTAGTTCAGCTTCAATAGGCTTATTGCACTGCTTCAATAGGTTAACTGCATCAGAAGTTCTGCATCAGGAAACCATTTGGTGCCCTCCTGAGCCCCCCTGTGGTGTGCCCACCTGAGCCCCCCCATACTGTGCCCATCTGAATACCCCATGGTGTACCCTCCTGAGCCCCTCCTGTGGTGTGCCCTCCTGAGGCTCCCTTTACCATGCCTTCCTGAGCCACCTGTACCATGCCTTTGTGCCCTGTCTGTACCATGCCCTCCTGACCCCTCCATTACTGTGCTTCTTGACCCCCCCCCAAGTACTGTGCTCTCCTTGCCCCCTGTATTGGGCCCTCCTGATCCCTCTGTACACTACCTTTCTTACCCTCTGCCCTTTGCTGTGCTGAAGCCCTGTTCTCTGCCTTGCTTTTCCCTGTACACTGCTCTACCTACTACTGACCCCTGTACACTGCCCTACCTACTACTGACCCCTGGACACTGCCCTACCTACTAATGACCCCTGGACGCTGCCCTACCTACTACTGACCTCTGTACACTGCCTTACCTACTACTGACCTCTGTACACTTCCCTCCACACTACTGATCTTTGCTGACCCCTGGACACTGCCCTACATATTATTTACACTGGCCAGAACTCAACCAGTGCAGCAGATGGCCAGGCTAGCATCGAGGCCAGCCAGGCCTGAAACTAGTTAACCACTTCAATACAGTTAGAACACTTCCCTACCAGACCAATTTTCAGCTTTCAGCGCTGTTGCATCTTGAATGACAATTGCGCGGTTGTGCGACATTGTACCTAAACAAAATTTTTATCATTTTTTCCCCCACAAATAGAGCTTTTGTTTGGTGGTATTTGATCACCTCAATCATATGAAAAGCAAATTCCTCTTCATCTTGAATACCCAATCATATGCTTTTTACTGGATAATTAAAGTAAATATTCAAAAAATTTTGAGTGATGTTTCTCAACTACTTTAGTAAATTAGTCTAATTTTGTAGTTTGCAACCTGCATTTGTTTTACAGGTATTTCCATCCTTTATATGTTTAAGCTGGGGCATAAGTAACAATAGCTACAAAGATGACAATTTTACAAAGTATGACTTGAACTTGATCATGACAGTGTTTGGCTGAAATCAAATCAAATATGCCAGGTCAACTGAAATTATATCTGCAGAAAAGTCGTTCTGTAAATCAATATTTTTTGTAGGCCTGTGAGTATATGAATAGATTCCTGGCAGGTCATCTTACTAGACACTGCATCAATGAGAGTAGAGATAGGACTTATTTGCATTTGGGATAAAATAAATAGCTTTGCTAATGCTAACAACTATTATACTGGGAAACATGACAATATTTAGGAGTCAAAGTATACCGCAAGTTAGACAAATGAAATAACCTAACTGTATTGTAAATAGGAATTATAATAATTAAAGAGTGCAGGTGTAAATGAAAAAAAAAGAATTATGGAAATATATGCTGAAAATTTTAACTCATTGATGGATCACAAATGCAACCCTGGGCTTCAATTGAAGGAATCAATAATGGCTTTTGGCCAATTTTATTATTTCTTTTTTATGTTTATGTTTTTGAACTATGTTTTATATTTTTTTACTATATTTTTTAATGAATATACAAGACAAAGGATTCCCAGTGAAACATAGGTTAGCTAAAGAGATAACACTATTCCCTAGGTTGATGAAGGGTGCAATTTTGTTTTCTACTAATATTTGGATGAAAGTTTCAATTACGCAGTTCAGTGAAGTGTTAAAAACGTAGGGAGTGCAAACTTTGCTGCAAATCCCACTGCTGTCTAACAGGCAAGGTATTGTAAAAACAAACCAAATAAGAAGCTTGCCATTGTCACGGGGGACATGTACTAATGCCAAAATATTTATCAAAAAATACCGTACAGTGGGAAGAGGGCCATTTTCATAATACTTCAAGAGTGACATGGTAAAAAACTGTCAAATTGCAGATTCGGGGAATGCATTAAAGCTATATGTAGTGTTTCGGAAGAGTAGGATTGTCACGTACAACCTCGGTGATAGCGTACTTTGCAGAGCATACAGACCAGTGGCAGGGCAGCTTTAGTCAGGAGAAACACAGTATTTCTAACTAGTTTATGCCTACATTTTTTAAATAAGGGAATTGGGGGTGCAGTCAATGTGAGTGTTAGAATATGAGGTGGCAAGCTTTGAACAATTTTCAATCAAAGGATGTTGAGTGGGATGGGGCAACAGGACCACACACAAGTGAATTTCAGCTGCTTCATTAGGAACTAGACAAAATTTGTGTATGGCCAGCTTTAGTGGCCAGTATGAGTTCTCCCACTTGACCATTGGACATCAGGGGCTTAGTACTAAGTCCAGATAGCAATGTCTGCTGGGGCTTCCAGAACAGGAATAGATCAAAATACACTTTATTAAATCATTATCTGTTAGGATATGGGATAAACTAGTTTTAAGACCATGTGACCTTTCCACAAAAAGTGGGCCTGGATCATTCCAATAAGGAGTCCAAAAATGTATTGCATTTGCATATTATTATATCGGATTTATAAAGCACCAACAGTTTCCCAGCGCTTTACAATTTGAGAGCAGACAGTACAGTTACAATGCAATTCAATAAAGGAGGTATCAGAGGGCCTTGCTCGTTAGAGTTTACAATCTAGTAGGGAGGGTCAAGGTAATAACTATGGGGGATGAGCTGATGGAGAAAATAAAGTACAGTTATTAGGTGGAGGCAGGATAGGCTTCTCTGAAGAGATGGGTTTTTAGGGATCGCTGGTGCATCTGGTGTATGTGTTCCTGTGCTCCATGCCATGCTGTTTGCCACTGTGAGCAGGAGTTAAAATCCATGGAACTAGCCCAGGGTATAAGGCTGTGTTGTAGTCTGCACTGTCACATTCTGTGCACTTTACAGTGACCTTACAAGCCTTGGCAAAGTATGTTGATGAAGAGCAGCACTTGTAACAGACGTTGTTGTCCTTGAAGTAGGCTTTGTAGTCTATGGACTTTCCACTGAAGGCTCTGCATTTCAAAAGAGGATATGGCATCTTGTGTAAAGGGTAGTGTTTAGCAGGGTTCTTGACTTAGTCCTCTTGGTGAGTGGAGTTTCAAGATCTGTGAGAAGAGTCTGTAAAGCCTCGTACACATGGGACGACTATCGTCGCAATTCGTATGTTGCATAATGTAACTTGCATACTGACTGCACTACACACTGGTACGACCACAGAAGAATGTTCAGGTGTATGTAATTAGCATCCGGCCATTCCTGACTTCGGAGCATGCGTGTTTTGCACAATACAACTTGTTGTACCAACTGCTCTGTACACACGATACAACGGTCGTATGAGAGCTTGTTGGTACGACCAAGTTTTCTAGTCTGCTCATACAACTCCCCTTGTACGACCGTCGTATGTTCGACTGTTCTAATCGCGCATACGAATGATCGATATCGCATACAACGGTCGTTAGTACAACCTGTTGTATACGATCGTCGTCCCATGTGTACAAGGCTCAAGAGAAACATTAGTTTTGTGCACTGCCACTGGTGCTTTGGTGTGTTTGTGACTGGCACATGACAGCACAGAACAATACCTAGGGTTGTTTCTTATTTCTGCTTGCCAGTTTACAAAGTCTACCATCACATTGAAGGGTGGAAAAGGTACTTTATCAGTACCCAATACACACAATACACAAATGTATAAAATGTCAAAATGTTATTACAAAATCATTAAGAACAATAGCACATAAAAGAACAATGGACGATGAAACCCAGGATTTCGAGGTAGGCCCTTTAAAAGTCACAGTTGTGACCAGAGTGCCTGAAGACTGAATGTTTCTGGAGGTTATGTTCTCTTATAAACCATAGTATCTATATCTGATATTTGGCACTCTGGTCACAACTGTGTCTTATTGGGGGACTACATCAAATACTCGTTTGCATCATCTATTGTGAGTTTTTTATGTGCTCTGTTTTTAATGATTTTGTAATAAAATATTGACATTTTATACATTGGTATTTTGTATGCATGGGGTACCAATAAAGTCCAATTACTGTGTCTTTTGCCCTCTTGCCTTGTATGTATATACCTGACTTTGCGACATGGCTTTGGTGTTTAACGGTATGTAAACTGTTGCATGTTTTTTTGTTTTTTCAAGTCAGCTGTGCTGACTGTAACAGACTTTCATGTAGTCAATCTTCCTGCCTTCTTTGTGTAAGGTCCCAGTTTTACTGTTCTGCTACTAGCTTACTGTATCCCAGATCTAGCAGACAGATCTAGCAGGGGAGGAGTTTACAGAGATTGCAAACTCCTCCCCTACTATCACCCAGCCGCGTCACTCATTCGCAGTCCTCTGTGAATGGAAAGCTACAAGCTCAGGCAGTCTTTGCAGCTGTCGGCTTGCAATTTTCAATGAACTATCATGGCGCTGTGAGCGCCGTGGTAGTTCACTCATTCTTCCTATCAGCATGTATCGGCTTCCACGTACAACGTACAAGGAAGCAGATACACCGACAGGTCTGCAGAAGACCTGCATGGCATCAGCGATCTGCTGATCTCTGGTGCAATGCTTTACAGGGTCCTGCAACAAAAAATAATAAATGTACATTTTTTTACCTGCAAAAAAATGTGCATTTGTTATTTTTTCTGAAAAGGTGAACTTATCCTTATCAGATTCCACCCTGATGCCTGGACTGGCAGCTGGCTCAGCTTCTCAGCACACGGCTGAGGGCCTGAGCCAACTGCTTTCACCCCTTCCACAGTCCAGCGCTCCAGTGAGTGCTGAAGGGACAGAGCAGAGAGCCACTGACAGTATGACTGGCAGTCACTGGCTCTCTGCTCAGTGATGAATGAGAGCCAAGTGATCAGCTATCTTTGATTGCCGGCTCTCGATCTTAGAGCCGGCGGGGAACATATGCAGCATTGGACCAATCCTGCATCCTCCTAGCGGAGTATGTACAGTGAGGGAAAAATTATTTAATCCCCTGCTGATTATGTAGATTTGCCCACTGATAAAGAAATGATCAGTCTATAATTTTAATGGTAGGTTTATTTTAACAGTGAGAGACAGGATAATAAAAAAATAAAATCTAGAAAAAACGCATTTCAAAAAAGTTCTAAATTGATTTGCATTTTAATTAGTGAAATAAGTATTTGACCCCAAAACATGAGTTAGTACTTGGTGGCAAAACCATTGTTGGCAATCACAGAGGTCAGACGTTTCTAGTTGGCCACCAGGTTTGCACACATCTCAGGAGGGATTTTGTCCCACTTCTCTTTGCAGATCCACTCCAAGTCATTAAGGTTTGAAGGCTGATGTTTGGGAGCTCCAACCTTCAGCTCCCTCCACATATTTTCTATGGGATTAAGGTCTGGACACTGGCTAGGCCACTCCAGGACCTTAATGTGCTTCTTCTTGAGCCACTCCTTTATTGCATTGGCCATGTGTTTTGGGTCATTGGCATGCTGGAATACCCATCAACGCGGTGCAAACCACATGCGATGTCTGTGTTCGCATATGTGTGAACCCAGGCTCAAGGTATTCAGCTCTGACTATACAAATTTCTACATAGAGAATTTGCAACATAATGCTTATTGATGGTTGGTTTAGTAACTTTCAATTTTCATATTTTATCCTCACACAAGAACACAATTTTTTTAATGACTTTTTAAAATAACTAGCCAATGACTATCAAATATATCATGCCGTCCAAAAATATTAGTATGTGGTAGATGGAGATTACACACATCTCTCTCGGACTTGAATTAGGAGAAATCTATGCTCCAGTCCCCAGGCCAGCTTGCCTGCAGCATTATATAAGATTAGACTATTCCTAACAAGTTTTTAATTTCACTTATAAATAAAAGGTAACTCCCTGATTATAGTACATAAAGTTATCGGGAACAAAACCAATGAGGAGGCTCAAAGGCAATGAGGTGACAGCATGTGACCCAGGCTGGCCAACAAACTGAAATATAACTTTTGGGTTTAAAGGCTTGTCATGACCTTTATCACATCAAAATAGGATATGATGGATTATCCATGAATAAAATGGGAGATGTAAAAAGCAGGGAATTACAACACAAAATACACTATTGTGAAGGACAGGACAGAGACTATGTAGGCTGTTATTTACCCGACAGTCAAGACTGGCATTTCCCTGTGTTTATTCAGTAGGTCTGGGGCCAAGTTTTTCAAGGGCGTTGCTTAAATCAACATTACAAGGAAATAAACTGAAAACTCCATAACCCCTGTACAGTAAACAATCAGTACGCAATATTACTGATAATATATACTATTACATTTAAACAAATAGCACCATTAAAACTAAGAGACAAAAAACAGCCCCAGAAAATGGTCCAAGCAGCGCTTAAATGTAATTATTATAGAAAAGCATAGTCTTTCTGATGTGTGTAGTCCTCTTGAGATAAAGCAGCAATTGCCCATACAATATGTGCGTACTAAGGGATAGGATCTTGTCACAACTTTTTGTCCTCCACCACACCGCGTGTATAAACAGGGAGGTGAAAGCCCCCCTGTGTGAAAAGACTCACCAAAGGTAAGTATCATCTGCGCCTTATAAACTTATATCCCAATCGGTAGTATCCTGCAATCAGATCCGCTTCGATTTCTAATGGTCTTATGTGTATGAGAGCCAGCAGATACCAACTGTGCGGGATCACCAACAGTTTCGGGCTATTGTCCTCCTCTCACGCCCTTTCTCAAGGTATGGAACAATATCATATATCTATCAGATATTGTTCCATACCTTGAGAAAGGGCGTGAGAGGAGGACAATAGCCCGAAACTGTTGGTGATCCCGCACAGTTGGTATCTGCTGGCTCTCATACACATAAGACCATTAGAAATCGATTACCGATTGGGATATAAGTTTATAAGGTGCAGATGATACTTACCTTTGGTGAGTCTTTTCACACAGGGGGGCTTTCACCTCCCTGTTTATACACGCGGTGTGGTGGAGGACAAAAGTTGTGACAAGATCCTATCCCTTAGTACGCACATATTGTATGGGCAATTGCTGCTTTATCTCAAGAGGGCTACACACATCAGAAAGACTATGCTTTTCTATAATAATTACATTTAAGCGCTGCTTGGACCATTTTCTGGGGCTGTTTTTTGTCTCTTAGTTTTAATGGTGCTATTTGTTTAACTGTGTTGATATTAGGCAGCTGCTATATATATATTTTTTTTCTTATTATTATAATTTTTTTCTAATTTTAATTATGTTTTAGATTGACCTATTTTTATTTATGGAGTTTTAACAGATGATTATAGCATACTAAGCGTAGATTTGAGCTTAGAGATTATTTGTGTGCCTGGTTTTGGGGTAATTTTATAGCTCTAATTGGTGATATACTATTACATGCTTAAGAAATTAAAAAAAAGGAAATTTAAAAAAAAAAAGCTAAATTAAAATGAGCCTCTCAAGGTAGAAATATAGGAGTGGCCACTGCTACAAGGGCAAGCTCCTGCCCTGGCATTATCACTACCTAGGACAGTGGTATTCAACTCCTGTCCTCGGGACCCACCAACAGGCCAGGTTTGCAGGATAACTGAAATACATAACAGGTGAAATCATTTGCTGCTCAGTGATTGCAGTATTCTAGTCTGCATCTCCCCAAGGTAATACTTAAAATCTGGCCTGTTAGTGGGTCCCGAGGACAGGAGTTGAGAAACACTGACCTAGGAAGATACACACCCAGAATAAATTAGTAAGGTAGGACCTCCCATCCTGGATAAGTGTTCTGGGTCAATAGTTCACCCTAAAGACAGGATAAGGGGGACATCACTACATCAGCAACCATCTATTTAGCTTTGTCTTTAAATCTATTGCTCTCATTTTTAAAAAGTCTAAGAAATACAGTATCTCACAAAAGTGAGTACACCCCTGACATTTTGGTAAATATTTTATTACATCTTTTCATGTGACAACACCGAAGAAATGACACGTTGCTACAATGTAAAGTAGTGAGTATACAGCTCGTATAACAGTGTAATTTTGCTGTCCCCTCAAAATAACTCAACACACAGCCATTAATGTCTAAACCGCAGGCAACAAAAGTGAGTAAACCCCTAAGTGAAAATGTCCAAATTGGGCCCAATTAGCCATTTTCACTCCCCGATGTCATGTGACTCATAAGTGTTACAAGGTCTCAGGTGTGAATGGAGAGCGGGTGTGCTAAATTTGGTGTTATCCCTCTCACTCTCTCATACGGGTCACTGGGTGTTCAACATGGCACCTCATGGCAAAGTACTCTCTGGGGATCTAAAGAAAATAATTGTTGCTCTACATAAAGATGACCTAGGCTATAAGAAGATTGCCAAGACCCTGAAACTGAGCTGCAGCACAGTAGCCAAGACCATACAGCGGTTAATTGGACAGGTTCCACTCAGAACAGGCCTCGCCATGGTCAACCAAAGAAGTTCAGTGCTCGTGCTCAGCGTCATATCCAGAGGCTGTCTTTGGGAAATAGACATATGAGTGCTTCCAGCATTGCTGCAGAGGTTGAAGGGGTGGGGGGGTCATCCTGTAAGTGCTCAGACCATATGCTGCACACTGCATCAAATTGGTCTGCATGGCTGTCACCCCAGAAGGAAGCCTCTTCTAAAGATGATGCACAAGAAAGCCCGCAAACAGTTTAATGAAAACAAGCAGACTAAGGACATGGATTAGTGGAACCATGTCCTGTGGTCTGATGAGACCAAGATAAATGTATTTGGTTCAGATGGTGTCAAGCATGTGTGGCGGCAACCAGGTAAGGAGTACAAAGACAAGTGTGTCTTGCCTACAGTCAAGCATGATGGTGAGAGTGTCATGGTCTGGGCCTGCATGAGTGCTGCCGGCACTGGGGAGCTACAGTTCATTGAGGGAACCATGAATGCCAACATGTACTGTGACAAACTGAAGCAGAGCATGATCCTCTCCCTTCGGAGACTGGGGCGCAGGGCAGAATTCCAACATGATAATGACCCCAATCACACCTCCAAGACGACCACTGTCTTGCTTACGAAGCTGAGGGTAAAGGTGATGGACTTGCCAAGCATGTTTCCAGACCTAAACCCTATTGAGCATCTGTGGGGCATCCTCAAACGGAAGGTAGAGGAACGCAAGGTCTCTAACATTTACCAGCTCTGTGATGTCGTCATGGAGGAGTGGAAGAGGACTCCAGTGGCAACCTGTGAAGCTCTGGTGAACTCCATGCCCAAGAGCGTTAAGGCAGTGCTGGAAAATAATGGTGGCCACACAAAATATTGACATTTTGGGCCCAAATTGGACTTTTCCACTTAGGGGTGTACTCACTTTTGTTGCCAGTGGTTTAGTTAATGGCTGTGTGTTGAGTTATTTTGAGGGTACAGCAAATTTACACTGTTATACAAGCTGTACACTTGCAAAGTGTAATTTCTTCAGTGTTGTCCCATGAAAAAATATAATAAAATATTTACAAAATTGTGAGGGGTGTACTCACTTTTGTGAGATACTGTATAATAAAAGTGTAAAAAAAATGAAAAAAACCCCCCCATAAAAATAAAAAGGCCAAAAATAGTTGACGTTTTATTGTTCTTACTGTATTTTATTATTATTAATATTATTACAGGATTTATATAGGGCCAGCAGTTTACGCAGTGCTTTACAATATAAAAGGAAGACAATACAGTTACAATACAATAAAATACAAAAGGATTAAGAGGGCCCTGCTCAGAAGAGTTTACAATCTAATAGGGTGGGGCAGGTAGTACAAAAGGTTATAACTGTGGGGAATGAGCTGATGGAAGTGGTAAAAGATTAGTTGGACGTGTGATAGGCTTCCATGAAGAAATTCGTTTTCAGAGATTCCCTGAAGGTAGCGAGAGTAGGAGATAGCTGGACAGCTTGAGGTAGAGCATTCCAGAGGATGGGAGAGGCTCTGGAGAAATCCTGGATATGAGCATGAGAGGAGGATACAAGGAAGCTTGAGAGTAGGAGGTCATGAGAGGAGAGGAGCGGAGTGGACGGTTTGGGTGATATTTGTAGACAAGATTGGTGATGTAGCTCGGGCATAGTTGTAAATGGTTTTATATGTTGTAGTTAGTATTTTGAATTGAATTCACTGGGTGATTGGGAGCCAGTGTAAGGATTGGAGGAGAGGGGTGGCAGACACTGAGCGGTTGGTAAGGTAGATAAGTCTGGCAGCAGCATTCATGATAGACTGAAGAGGGGATAGCTTATGGAGAGGCAAGCCAATGAGAAGGGAGTTGCAATAGTCAAGGTGAGAGAGGGAGTAAATGAGTACCTTGTTGGTGTCATTTGTTAGAAAGGGGCGTATTTTAGAGAAGTTACGGAGGTGATTTCTACAAACTTTTGACAACGATTGGATTTGAGGCTGAAAGGACAGGTCAGAGTCTAGGATTACACATAGTACCAGCTTGGTTTTAAAGAGATTTAGTTTAAGGAAGTGGTGTAACATCCATGCTGATATGTCAGTTAGTAAGTTAGTAAGATGCGAGAGGTGACTGAAGGAGTGAGGTGAGGAGTAGACAGATTTGAGTGTCATCGGCCTATAGATGGCATTGGAAGCCATGGGCGGTTATCAAGTGACCAAGGGAAGAGGTGTAGATAGAAAAGGGAAGGGGTCCAAGAACAGAGCCTTGGGGAACTCCCACAGAAAGGGGCAATGGAGAGGAGGAGACAGAGTTGTAGGTAACACTGAAGGAGGGCTGTGATAGGTAGGAGGAGGAACCAGGATAGAGCAGAATCTTGGAGGCCAAGGGAATGGAGTTTATTGAGAAGTAGTGGGTGGTCAACAGTATTGAAGGCCGCAGAGAGGTCAAGCAGTAGGAGTATGAAGTATTGGCCACTAGTTAGTAAATCGTTAGCGAGTTTTAGCAAGGCAGTTTCTGTGGAGTGCTGCGAGCGAAAGCCAGACTGTAATAGGTCAAGAAGGTTATTTTTACTGAGGTAGGAGCTAAGATGGTTGTAGACTAAGTGTTATAAAAGTTTAGAGGTGAATGGGAGCAATGAGATGGGTCTTAAGTTGTTCAGGTTGGTGGGGTCCAGTGAGGGTTTTTTAAGTATGGGAGTGATCTGCACAAGTTTTAGAGGGGAGAGGAAGGTACCGGTAGAGAGGGAGAGATTGAAGATGTGAGTGAGGGAGCATAGGATAGAATAAGAGGGTGACTGACCGTAGTAGTTGTGAGGGAACAGGGTCCAGGGGACAATTGGTTAGGTGCGCATTTGAGAAAGGTTTTGTAACCTCTTCAGTAGTAGTCAGTTCAAAAGAGTAGAGTGTTGACTGTGCTGTTAGGCAAGGTATGTTGGGTGGGGAAGATTCACGCACAGTGGAGGTGTCCTCACGTATTGCATCAAACTTATCTTTGAAGTGATTGGCAGTCTCTTGGGCAGTGAGTGAGTTAGTGGGTAGAGGGGGTGGGGGACGAAGCAGAGAGTTAAAGGTTGAGAAGAGCTGATGGGGACTGGATGACAAGGTAATTAATATTAATTAATATTAATAAGAGAGACAAAGTAGCTTGTTTGGCAGCATGGAGGCAGGAATTTTATCTTAGGAGGGCAGATTAATATAGGATGAAGTCCTGCAGGCATTTGGTTTTACGCCACAGTCATTCAAGAGCATGGCAATGTCTCTTGAGATTTCTAGTGTTGTCAGTTTGCCCGGGTTGGGGCTTGATTCTGCGTGTAGTTAGAGGAGCAAGTGCGTCCAGTGATGATGAAAGTGAACTGTTGTACACAGAGGTGGCCAGATCAGGACAGGACAGGGGAGAGATTATGTCATGTAGGTGGCTAGTAGCAGAATACAGAAGAGAAGGGTTAAAGTGGCGAAGGTTCCTGCAAGTGATTGTTTGCTGCTTGGAGGGACGGGTGGTTGGAGGCAAGGATACAGTGAAACTGATGAGGTTGTGTTTAGAGAGAGGAAAGAGGGTGTTGGTGAAGTTGCCAGGAGTGCAGAGATGGGAGAATACAAGGTCAAGGGCAGTGGCGGCTGGTGTAGGAGGGGCGCTTGGGCGCCGCCTCCCCGCCGGCTAGAAAGAAAAAAAAAAAATCAGCCCGCCCCCCTACAGGTGGCGCCGGTACATCGTTTTTTTTTTTCCGGCTCCTTGGCTGTCACATGACAGCCAAGTAGTGAGCCTATTGGTCAGCCATTAAATGCTGTGTGTGTGTGCTGGACAGGCGCACATACAAAGCCTGATTGGCTTCACTGAGCCTTTGGCTCAGTGTGGTTGGATGCAATGGCGGGGGCGGGTCACTGTGGCAGCGGACGTGACTCCCGCTCCCACAGTGACCCTGACAGCCCGGTGACCGACGAGGGGGGACAGCGCGCTCATCCGCATGCCGAAGCTCTGCAGACATAGCGCGCTCATCCGCATGCCGAAGCTCTGCATTAATGCTGCCTGCTGGATGGGGTAAGTGCGGGACTTGTCCCGACCTGGGGGGGGGACAGGTGTCTCTGCAATGTACCCCTCCTGTGTTACTTGCTGCATAACTGCCCATCCTGTGTCACTGGCTGCATAACTGCCCCACCTGTGTCACTGGCTGCATAACTGCCCCACCTGTGTCACTGGCTGCATAACTGCCCCACCTGTGTCACTGGCTGCATAACTGTCCCCACCTGTGTCACTGGCTGCATAACTGTCCCCACCTGTGTCACTGGCTGCATAACTGCCCCCACCTGTGTCACTGGCTGCATAACTGCCCCCACCTGTGTCACTGGCTGCATAACTGCCC
>BLSH010230327.1:445657-457327 GCA_018402905.1 Glandirana rugosa
TACGTGTACCACGAACTTACTGCATGAGTAATAAAAAAATTTACATACACAAAAGAAAAGATAACATTTTATTTCTTATTGTCTAATTTAACATGACAACACAAAACAAAACAAAAAAAATCGCGTTTGAACCAACGTGATCATTACCCCAAAAGGTCAAAAACAAAAGAATACTTACGTCGTAGTATAGAGTAATAATTCGTATGTAGAGAGAACTGGGACGTGTTACATGTAGATTTTCGCCTTGGATCATCTACAAAACCCGATTGGAAGATAATTTATTTTACCTCTGGTGAGGGGAAAGGAGTAGAAAATTTACCCAGTAAAAATCTTGAAGACCGTCATTACGGTGACCCTGTCTACTCGTATTTGAAATGCATTCGAGGTTCATCTAGTATTAGCTACGTATGTGTCCCTACTCCTGATTGGAGCTTACGTAAAGTTTATGCTCATCTGTCCCAGTGGCATTACTGCCAGAAGTTCTAAAAATGACCCATTTAAAAGATGAGGAAAGGGGAGTGGTCTCCATTTTATTTAATAGAAGGTTAGCCCAAAACATCTACTAGGTTCCGCTTTTAGATGTACATTGTGCAGGGTCAAGAGAGATGTATGCTTAATAATGAGATATGATGCTGCATTCATAAGAAAACAAAAACTGGAAAACCCCATTACTAGTGCAACCAAGTTTGCGCTAAAAAAAACAAAACAAAACACAACAGTACAATTTAATCTGTTATTCTTTATTTTACAATAGAAAAGAAAACACATACATTTAAAAAAATAATGAGTACGTCATTCAAGCACCATGTGCATTTACTTATTAACATCACTCAAATTAATGTTTGTTATACAAAATCCAATACTCTAAAAGAAATAAAAGAAAATGAATGTACAAGCTGCAAAATAAAAAAAAAAACAAAAAGGAGGAAAAAAAAAAAGCTGCTTGATTTTATTATCTAGATAAAATGTCAGCAGGTCTTGTGTCATATATACATTATATACATAAAAAATAAAAAAAAAAGTGTGTTGCCAGAAAGGTAGCACTTCGCTTTTTACCTTTATCACCAAATTCTTTGGTGATGAACATTAGTGATATTTAAAAAGGACAATCTGAAATGTAGGTTTTTGTTTGTATTCCATATGTGAGGAATATGTAATTTAAATTCAGTTATCAATACATACATTTTTACATCATTAATAGAATTTAAAGAGTTCCTATTTGTAGCCAGCAAGGCAGAAAGCGTTTGGAAGTATGTATGGCCGACAAAGCACAACTAAAGGCTCCTAAAAAGTACCAAATCTAGAAACTATGTGTAACTTAATATAGTAAGCAAAAACTTCCTTTCAAGACTGAGCCAAATCCCTCTCAATTTGTGTCTCACAGACTTGCTTCCTAGACACTGCAGCTCACTCAGCAACAGGAAGGCAGTACTGCCAACCCAGAAAGCAATGGGCAGGACTCGGTGTGGCCACAGGCTACAGGCTTGTGAATCTGCAGTTAACATGCTGATAGCCATGCCAGGTGCAAAATTTTTTTTCCCCAACCCACTGTAATGCAAGTGGAGACAATCTACACGAGTGTGATAACTCTACTTTGAACAGGAGCAGTGCAGCAGTTGACACATCACAGGAGGCTGCATTAGGCAGGATCTACAGGTATGTGTGGTACTTTTTAGAGAAATCTGTACGTGTGCATACATAATTAGGGGCTGAAGCAGTTTTTTTTTGTTTTTTTTTATAAATAGGAAGCCATAGTTCTACTTTAACGTGCACATTTTTAATTTTCTAGAAGTTGTAAGCATTGCAATGTGTGCTCCTGAATATTGAAACAAGCAACACACCCTAAAAAAAAACAAAAAACGAGAAGCTCCGCTCAGTGCAACACTCTCAGCCATCCATTACTGCTACTTTTTTTTTTTTTTTTTAAACCCCCTTAGAAGAAATAGGAATCTATGAATGAAGATTTAGAAATGTGATCATCAACATATGCTTCCTCATATGAAAGTAGCAAAATCAGATCATACAATAGTGAAATAGTTTTCACTAAAGCAATACAAAAAGCAATAACAGGTGCTTACTGAAATACCTTATAAAGCCATACAAAAATACAGATCTTTAGATATAAAATATTTTCTGATTCTTTGTTAATTTGGAGGACTAATAATCTTACTAAACACCTCAGACATTAGAGTTAATATAAGGAACACTCAATGGCTAGTTGTCTTGATATACAATAGCATGCTTCTTGAATTCTGGAAGACTTTAATCAGTGCTTAACAGCCCTGCTCAAACCAGACATTTGTTTTAGATCACATGAATGTATATATGGGTTAATAAACCCTCTACTGTAAAGGACACAAGGAATTGTTAAGGCCTCAGTACACATGGACTAACAAAGGTCACATAATTCTGAGTTATGGGGGTACATTCATATTCTGTTACATATTTAGCATTTGCCTACACTGACAGATAACAGGGTCAGTTCGCCAAGATGTATGAAGACTTGCAATAAAACTTCGAATGAATTGTAAACACAATTGCAATCACAAACCTTTCTAGCGAATGCTTAATAATGAAAAAAACTACATGTTTTATGCTCGGCTGAATTGGCCCCGATGTCCATCTCCACAAACTGCATACTCTTTAACTCCCCTTGTGTGGGGGGTTAAAAGTGCTGTGCTGCCGCCCGAATAGCGGCGCTATAGCGCTGCTATTACAGCGGTAGATCGCCGCTAAATTAGCTCGGGCGGTCCCAGTGTGAAAGGGGCCTTAGAGATTTCTGAAACACTTTTCTGAGTGTTATGAACTACAGGTACTCCTTACTTAACGACCAGGTTCCGTTCCAACGACCAGGTTGTTAAACGAGGAGCCACAAGTAATTCATATTTTAAGCATTAACTACTGTACTTTACAAAAAAGGTCTAAAACACAAAACTCCAGCTCACGTAGTTTTAACTTGCATAAGTACAGAACACAAACAAAAATTCTGTACTGTACAATACAATGATGTATAACACACTGTTTAAGTGGGAAGAGTTGGTTGTAAGTCTGAGTGGTCATTAAACAGGCAAGTCGTTAAACGAGGAGTATCTGTACTAGGTGCTCCTCAATACACACCCCAGAGTATATCATTTACTTAGTGCTCTTTTTGCCACAATCAGAGAGCTAGCAGCCTAGGACCAAAGCAAGGTCCACCTAGACTATACCTACAGTATATATCAGCTCCTTTGAAGGAAGACCCACTCCACTGTATATCTATCAGAACCAACCCTCACTTCCATTGGCCCAGCACTTTTACACACACACTTTCAGAAAGCAGTTGAATAAATGTGTGTGGTGCTTGCTGTAAAAGTGGGCAGGGCTTAATGTACAAAACCGTAACGTAAAAGTAGCAGCAACCCTGGGTGTACAGTCTAAACTTTTCATACAAAATAATGTACAGGAAACCCCATTATATCACTTAAGACCTTGCGTTCATTATATATGGTCTAAAACAACCAAATCTATTAGCCAAAGCCACAAAATCAGATTGCAGTATGGATTACACAGTAAGTTATTTTACTACGTCTTAGGTTTGTAATTCTTTTTCAATGAGTGACTGTGCTTTGCACTCTTGTATACTAAATATATAAAAGGTTGACCTAGCAGCAACTCTGGCTTAGTATGCAAATACTGAAGATAAATATCGACGGTTAATGGCCATTCTATATTTTTTTGAAATACCACAACTATGTAAAAAATGGACGTATAAGGGGATTTCATTTAGATATAAAATATATTTATAGGGCGTCTGTACACATTGCTTGATAGTATTTGTCTAACACAATATCTATATGCTGTAAAAAATTATTTACCTCTCCGAGATTATGAAAAAGTGTGTGTGTGTGTGTGTGTGTGTGTGTGTGTGTGTGTGTGTGTGTGTGTGTGTGTGTGTGTGTATATATATATATATAT
This sequence comes from Glandirana rugosa, assembly GCA_018402905.1. Lineage (NCBI taxonomy): Eukaryota > Metazoa > Chordata > Amphibia > Anura > Ranidae > Glandirana > Glandirana rugosa. The sequence continues at coordinate 449,612 of BLSH010230327.1, forward strand.
ATATATATATATTTATTTATTTATAATCCCTCCCCCCCCCCTTTATCTTTTCCTGGTCCCGACTAAACCACATCCTTCTGTTCTCATACTAAACTATTGCTCCATGGCCAGCCAACCTACTGAAACACTGACAAGATTATAACTAATAAAATGGCTGACAGCAAAGCCTTGGATTTAAATAACGAATGGATTAATGAAACTAATATTTGTTATCAAGCAAAAATGACAGATATCCCCATTAACCACTTCAGCCCCGGAAGGATTTCCCAGGTTAGGATCAAAGCACTTTTTGCGATTCGGCATTGCGCTGCTTTAACTGAAAATTGCGCGGTCGTGCGACTTTGTACCCAAACAAAATTTGCGTCCTTTTTTTCCCACAAATAGAGCTTTCTTTTGGTGGTATTTGATTGCCTCGGCATCATTTCTGATCGCCGCTATAAACAAAAGAAGAGCGACAATTTTGCAAAAAAAAAAACGTTTTTCTTATTTTGCTAAAATACAAATCCAAAAAAAACTTTTTTTTCTTCATCGGTTTTGGCCGATTTATATTCTTCCTCATATTTTTGGTAAAAAAAAAAAAAAAAAGCGTTTATTGATTGGTTTGCGCAAAAGTGGCCGTGTTTACGGATGATGAGAATTCATTTCTGGGGTTTTTATTTATTTTTTACTAGTAATGGCGGCGATCTGCGATTTTTAGCGGTACTGCGATATTGGGGCGGACATGTCGGACCATTTTGACACTTTTTTGGGACCAATGACAATTATACAGCGATCAGAAATGTAAATATCCACTGATTACTGTATAAATGTCAATGGCATTGAATGGGTTAAACTGCAGGGGGTAGTGAAGGGGTTAACTGTGTTCCCTGGGCGTTTTCTAACTGTGGGAGGGCTGGGCTACCATGGGCATAAGAGATCTAACTGATCCCAGTGGCAGGGATCAGTAGATCTCCTATGCCCCCACTAACAGAGCGGGGAACTGCCGTGTTTACATCGGCGGTTCCCCGTTCTTTGGCTGTGGCTGCTCATCGCGGCTCGCTGGCGGACATCGGGTCCGCCCGAGCCGCGGGCACACTCCTCAGGAGTACGGCGGGCACGCCCCCCTAGCGGCCACCCGCAGATCGTCGCTTTTTTACGGCGATTCGCGGGACACGTCCAAACTGCTGCCGTGAATATACGGCAGACAGTGTGGAAGTGGTTAAAGCACAACTCTAGCCCAGTTTTAGATAAAGAGGAAACCGGAATCACACCAATGGGAGCACAGCAATATAAACCTAACATGTGATCTGTTCTCCTAAAATTTTTTATTGTTGCCGATTTCCCTTATTGCAGATATTTCCCCTCACTTCCGGTTAGGGCAGTGGTTCTCTACTCACCAGAACCAATGTATTCCCACTACAGCAGTGGTTCTCAACTCCTGTCCTCAGGACCCACCAACAGGCCAGATTTTCAGTATTACCTTGGGGAAATGCAGACTAGAATACTGCAATCACTGAGCAGCAAATTCCATCACCTGTGATATATTTCAGTTATCCTGCAAACCTGGCCTGTTAGTGGATCCCGAGGACCGGAGTTGAGAACCACTGGGTTAGGGCACATGTCAAATAGCCAGAACATGAGGAGAGATCTTCACAAGGACAGACAGCAAAAATACTCATATGTTTTTTTAACCCTTCCCCACTTTGTCCAAAGATTAAAACCACAAAACACACATTTTGGCTGGAGCTAAATTTTAAGATTGAGGAAGGCCTATAAGCAAGGATATGCTGACACTCATCACTCAATATTTACAATGTAAAAGCAAAATGAAATCAATACATGGTGTAGAGCTGCACGATTAATCATTAAAAGATCACAATCTCGATTCAACCCCCCCCCCCTCACAATCTTAACCCAACATTTCCTCAATTGTATGTGACAAGTGCAGAGCTGCTCAGAGCGGTAAAAAAAAAAAAAAAAGTTTCAAAACATTCCAGGCAGTCTGCCAAGTTTCAAAACATTCCTCAGTCATAACGAATCATTGTAATATTTTGTTCTAGATCAAAGGAATGAACTTTTGTAAATTGGGTCAGTTTAACCACTAAAAGACACACACATATACATAATAAATATATATATATATATATATACACATATATATATATATATATATATTATTTTTTTTTAAGCAGAGACCCATGAGAATAAAATGGTGATTGTTGCAATATTTTATGTCATGCGGTAGTTGCGCAAAGGTCTTTCATACGCAATATTTGGGGGAAAATGGCACTTTCAAAAAAAAAAAAAAAAAAACCCATAAAACTAAACAGTGAAGTTAGCCCAATTTTTTTGTACAATATGAAAATACGTTCCGTCGAGAGAATAGGGATATTTATTCTTAGCAAAAAAAAAATTGTGATGCTCAAATTTGGCCAGAATCGTGCAGCTCTACAGTGGTATTGGCTTTAAAGTGGTTGTAAAGCCGCCCCCTACCCCCCACAAAAAAGCTAGCTCATTATGAAACACTTACCTTGGAACAAAGCTGTTGCAGCAGTCTGGGCACACCGATGTGACCGGCGACATCGTTCTTCCGGGTCTGGGGCTCGCCCAATCACAGTGCGGGCTCCAGCGCTGTGACTGGCGGAGCCGCACTGATGTCACTCCCGCTCATGCGCACGGGAGCCGTCATTTACGGCATGAATACAGAAGAAACGGCATCCTGGGCTACCCCGGGTGCCGATTCTTCAGTGTACATGTGCCGATGACGTCGGCACATGCAGATACAGGGGATATCTCCTAAACCATACAGGTTTAGGAGATATTTCCTGGACCTACAGGTAAGCCTTATTGTAGGCTTACCTGTAGCTTAAAGTGGTTGTCATGACTTGACAACCACTTTAATCCTGCCAAAATATATTTTTAACAACTTTAAATTTGAATAACAATTCTAAAAACTATAATAAAATCATTCTAGACTAATTTTTTAGGTTCTAATAGCTTCGGCAGCAATTGAGTTTGCATTCTAGAAATACAAAAATGTTAGATTGTAATTGCATTCTATTTCCACCATGACAAATGATTAAGCATATCAAGTTTATAGATGGTCAACTCAGTGGATCAACAGGACTTGTAATCTGGATTCTTAAGATTTCTTTTCCTTTTATAATGTAAAATATTTTAACAAATTCCTGAATTTTAGTGCAACTTTGTGCTTTTATTGAACATATCAGTGGCTTTGTATAAAACACTCTAAAAGCAAAACCTTCCTCAAAATGCAGTGTTCTAGACTGGTTTAAGAACGAGTATATTGTACCTGACTGTATTTTGTCACTCTGCTTGTTGAATTCCCTACAGCGCTGCCTGAAGATGGAATTTCTTCCACCCCAAATCCCCCTTTTGTATACACAGATCGTCCTTGATTTAAACCATCTGAGATAGAGACACTCTCTTTTACCACACTAGGGCCAGCTGACAGCTCTGCAGGAATGACCATATTGCCATTAATCGAAGTTATCGGGGTAAAATGTCTCTCTGTCACCATCACATTTTTCCCCATAGACACATCAGGAATACTAACAGCAGCTTTGCTATTGGTGTTGGGTGCAAGAACTCGTTCTGTGACCAGGAGATACTGGGACTCTGGGACTTCTGCTACACCCACCAGGCCAGACAACTCTTTTTCAGACTTGATTACTCGCCCAGTTAACATAACATTTTCTGCATCAGTAACCTCCAGCACATTATGCAAGCTGGCGGCAGGCCGAATTACTCGTTCTGTTACCAGAACATTCTGTCTATGAACCGGCTCAAAAAATACCTTAGGAGCAGTGGTGTATGTTTTCTCTGTGACCAGAACATTACCGCGCATGATGGGCTCTTGCACATATCTAGAAGTGACAACAGATTCTTCAGACACCACATTCTCCCTTACTATTGGTTGAGCCTCTTGAACGTGAGATTCCGATGACATATAAGAGCTTTCCATTCCGTAGCCATGTTGTTCTACTTCTTCATTAACTAAATCAATATCTGCTACTACTTCTGACACTACAGCACCTTGTCGAACTTCCTCATAGGCTGTATATTTGGATATTTCTGCATCGCTGGCTAGATTTACACCTAGGCAAATATCTGCTAAGACTTTGAACTTCAGTCCCAGATCATCCAGATAACGGTCATCTTCAAAATCGCTTTCAATTAAACTACAACAGCCAACAGATCCAGCAATTGATCCAGCTCCTTCTTGTGAATACATAAGTAAGCAGTCTTTGGCTGCTTGGGCCGTGTCTTCATCAGCACACATCATCCCTTTCTACAAATTAAAACAAAAAAAATATATATATTAATCAGAAATATTAGAACTGACAGGTATTGTTATGAAATAAAGTCAACAAACCTATATCCATCTACATAAAACACACACACTAATAGTTCACCCAACACAAAAAAATAGAGGCACCAGTTTCTGCTTAAAATAATTTTTGTAAGCACAGTTATGTACAAATGCCCTCTTCATGTAAATTCCCAAAAGGTAAAAAAAAGTTCCAGGTATACGCCATTAGTTTTATCAACTAATCCGCTCCTTGCCATTGATCTGTACCACTACATTTATTGTAAGTATTTGACAGTCTCACTGGATTCTCCTCTCATTTATATCATTAGTTAAAGCGTCTGGTTTGCAAGGCTTGTTATATATGTACAAAGCTGGTTGAAAAAAAAACGAAAAAAAAACCAAAAAACCCCTGTACAAATCTCCAAACTGGAACCTTTGATACATTTGAGAATTTGGGCCAGAGAAAGCAAAACAAGCACCTGAGTAATAGGAAGCCCCCTTGGCCTTCACAAGTACTTGCTATTTAAAAGCACATCTAAACCCAAAAACCTAAAAAATATATGCCAGCTCATCAGTCCTTTCATGTAATAACTGCATTCGTTTTAATTTTTCAGGCTAAAACATTTTTGGCAAATAAAGAAAACAACTCTTGAATCTTAACAAATCATGTCCTGTCACTTCTCAAACTGAAATGACAGTAAATATAATCTTATATTACTTTTGTTAAAGTGGTTGTAAAGGCTGAAGTTTTTCTTTTTTTTTTTTACCTTAAATAGATTAAAAAATAAATAAATAAATAAATAAAAAACTTCTGGTGTGCTGCTCCCCTCCCCATACTCATCTGTGCCCATTCTTGATCCAGCGATGTGCACAAGAGCCTCGTCTCTCCCAGGTTTCTCTCTCCTCATTGACTCCCACTGCTGTTAATCACAGCCAGTAAGCCAATGAGGAGAGAGCATTGGGAGGGACTGAGCTGCGGCTCTATGTGCCTTATAGATGCATAGAGTGGGGCTTGGGAGCCAGGAGCGCCAGCGGGGCCCCAAGAAGAGGATCAGGGCAGCTCTGTGCAAAACCACTGCACAGAGCAGGAAAGTATGACATGTTTGTTATTTATAAAAAATAAAAACACACACCTTTAATTACACTTTAACTACCAATTCCATTAATCCAACATGTAATGAAGAGGAATAAAAGGCAGACATGTTTAAAGTCCAGCATGGGTCACAACCCATAGTTACCTCAACAGATCCAGTGGAGGAGTTAAGTGTAACAAATGACATCTTGGAGCATAGTACAGGGCACGAAAGTGATATTTATAGGCTGGTACTTACAGGTGATTGAAAACTAGCAAAAATTTTGCAAACAATTCCCCTGGGTAACCTAATGTAACCCTACCCCACTGAACCCTCAGTGTTTTAGCAAGTAATGCAGGGTACCACAAGAACAGATGGATAGTCCGTGTTCTAAACTGTAGTCCAAGACAAGGCATTTGTAGGAAAATTAATATTCCTCTTATCTTAATCCTACAGTACAAGACACAGGCTTAATATCTATAGACCCTGGGACTTCTCCAAGCAAACAATGAGAAAGCTGGGCAACAAAACAGTAAACAGTCTGTTTAAGACTCAGGTGGCAGGGTCTACTACTGGAACATTATACTCTTTTTACACTGGATAGAACTTAGCAATGATTCTTGGATGGGTGAAAAACTTTGGCTTTGGCACACCGCAGAAGGGAGCATTAACATTGGCATACATATTGCGTCAAACCGTAACATCAGGTGTACAGAGCCTGAGGGTGAGAAATCTTCTGCAGCCTCCTCTAAAACCACCTTTGAGTTCTCTTAATTCCCTTTAATGTCTGCATCCTCTAAAGGCATCATTTCACATTCTGATGCTGGGACAATAGGGATGGAGAAGGAGCCTGACACTTTTGAGTCCTGGACAATGATGGATGTATTAGAGAGATTTGTGGTCAGAGAAATTGTAACATAATTGAATAAAAGTCTACCAGGTAGGCCTGAGATAGAGCTAGAATTGGATGCAGAGACCGATGTATAAATAGGTCCTACTCCAGTGCAAGGGAAGTCTTGCCACTGAGTGGTTTGCAGGCCATCAGCAGAGTGAACATTTGCCTGAGGTTTTGCGGAGTCTCCTTTGGACCTTGTTTCCTCCATTGCCATCATTGAGGGAATTCCACTGTGGGGTACTCACCGAGTAAGTTGCTGAAATATGGCAAACATTTCCATGACGGAATATGCAGTGACCCAGAAATCAACCATCCGGTAGCGAAATCCTATCCTAATGTGGCAAAAGAGTGGGACGTGCCTGTCTACCTTATAAAAGGCTCTTAACCAGAAGTTGCAGTAAACTGTGCGACGAAGCGCCGATAGGTGGAATTTGGCACCGTTTGAAAAGTTCAACACTGCATAAATGTTAAAGTGGTTCTAAAGGCAGAAGTATTTTTTTTTTTTTTTTTTTTTTTTTGTACCTTAACCATTTGCCGACAGTCTCATGTACCTGTACATCATTCCATACAATAGCCACTAGGGGGTGCGCGGTACCGTGTGTCGATTGGACAGAGGGGGAGCCAATCAGCGGGTCTGGCAGTCCCAATGTCCGCCGGCCACACGCGACCATTCCCAAGTGAGGCAGAACGGCCATGGAAACAAGGCAGATCGCCGTTCTGACGGGAGAAGATTGAGATCTTGTGTTTCTAAGCAAAAAAAACAGATTGGTCTAAACCCAGTCACAGCAACCCCCACACATTTAGCAAGCACCCACTAGGGACACATTTAACCCTTTGATCGCCCCTGATGTTAATCCCTTCCCTGCCAGTGTCATTAGTACAGTAACAGTGCATATTTTTAGCACTGATCACTGTAATAATGTCACTGGTCCCCAAAAAAAGTGCCAAAAATGTCAGGTGCCTGATTTGTCCGCCACAGTCCCACTAAAAAACACAGACCACTGCCATTACTAGTAAAATAAATAAATAAAAATATCCCATACTTTGCAGACGCGATAACTTTTGCGCCAAGCAAACAATATATGCTTATTGGGATTTTTTTTACCAAAAATATGTCGCAGAATACATAGACCTAAACTGATAAAGAAATTAGATTTTTTTATTTTTTTACTGGGTGTTATAGCATAAAAGTGATATTGTTTTTTCCCCCAAAATTCTCAGCCTTTTTTTGTTTATAGCGCAAGAAAAAAAAAAAAAAAATCCTGTAGGAGGTGATCAAATACCACCAAAAACAAAGCTTTATTTGTGGGAAAAAGAACATTAATTTAATTTGTATACAGCGTCGCACAACTGTCAGTTAAAATAACGCAGTGCTGTATCACAAAAACTGGGAGAGGCAGTGTCATTGTTGTACTAGGACAGGTTATTTGAGAGAA
>BLSH010230327.1:458189-476011 GCA_018402905.1 Glandirana rugosa
GGTGGAAGACAAACTCCTACGGGGTGTTTACGAGTTATCCCAAATCTTGACCTCTGGACGAACCGGTCAGGTAGTGGAAATGGGAGGAAGCCTCTTCTAAAAATGATGCACAAGAAAGCCCGCTGTTTGCTTAAGACAAGCAGACTAAGGACATGGATTACTGGAACCATGTCCTGTGGTCTGATGAGACCAAGATGAACTTATTTGGTCCAGATGGTGTCAAGCGTGTGTGGCGGCAACCAGGTGAGGAATACAAAGACAAGTGCGTCTTGCCTACAGTCAAGCATGGTGGTGGGAGTGTCATGGTCTGGGGCTGCAATGAGTGCTGCCGGCACTGGGGAGCTACAGTTCATTGAGAGAACCATGAATGCCAACATGTACTGTGACATGCTGAAGCAGAGCATGATGCCCTCTCTTCAGAGACTGGGCCGCAGGGCAGTATTCCAACATAACGACCCCAAACACCTCCAAGACGACCACTGCCTTGCTAAAGAAGCTGAGGGTAAAGGTGATGGACTGGCCAAGCAGGTCTCCAGTTCTAAACCCTATTGAGCATTTGTGGGGCATCCTCAAACAGAAGGTGGAGGAGTTCAAGGTCTCTAACATTCACCAGCTTCGCGATCTCATCATGAAGGAAAGGAAGTGGCAACCTGTGAAGCTCTGGTGAACTCCATGCCAAGAGGGTTAAGGCAGTGATGGAAAATAATGGTGGTAACACAAAATATTGACACTTTGTGTCCAATTTAGACATTTTCATGTAGGGGTGTACTCACTTTTGTTGCCAGCGGTTTATACATTAATGGCTGCTTGTTGAGTTATTTTGAGGGGACAGAAAATTTACATTGTTATACAAGCTGTACACTCACTACTTTACATTGTAGCAAAGTGTCATTTTTTCAGTGTTGTCACATGAAAAGATATAATAAAATATTTACAAAAATGTAAGGGGTGTACTCACTTTTGTGAGATAATATATACACACCCACACACACACTGCCTTGAAAAAGTATTCACGCCCCTGGAAATTCTAAAATTTTCCACATTTTGTCATGTTACAACCAAAAACATAAATGTATCTTATTGGGAATTTATGTGATAGACCAACATAAAATGGCACATAATTGTGAAGTGGAAGGAAAATGATAAATGGTTTCCAATTTTTTTTGCAAATAAATATCTGAAAAGTGTGACGTGCATTTGTATTCAGCCCCCTTTACTCCGACACCCCCAATTAAAATCTAGTGGAATCAATTGCCTTCAGAAGTCATCTAATTAGTAAATAGAGTCCACCTGTGTGTAATTTAATCTCAGTATAAATACAGCTGTTCTGCGAAGCCCTCAGAGGTTTGTTAGAGAACTTTAGTGAACAAGCAGCATAATGAGAGTCAAGGAACACACCAGACAAGTCAGGGATAAAGTTGTAGAGACGTTTAAAGCAGAGTTAAGTTATAAAGAAAATATCCCAAGCTTTGAACCTCTCACAGAGCACTGTTCAAACCATCAGAAAATGGAAAAAGTATGGCACAACTGCAAACCTACCAAGACATGGTCCTCCACCTAAACTGACAGGCCGGGCAAGGAAAGCATTAATCAGAGAAGCAGCCAAGAGGCCCATGGTAACTCTGGAGGAGATGCAGAGATCCACAGCTCAGGTGGGAGAATTTGCCCACAGGACAAATATTAGTTGTGCACTCCACAGATCTGGCCTTTATTGAAGAGTGGCAAGAAGAAATCCATTGTTGAAAGAAAGCCATAAGAAGTCCTGTTGGCAGTTTGCGAGAATCCATGTGGGGGACACAACAAACATGTGGAAGAAGGTGCTCTGGTCAGATGAGACCGAAATTGAACTTTTTGGCCTAAAGCAAAATGCTATGTGTGGCAGAAAACGAACACTGCACATCACCCTGAACACACCATCCCAACCGTGAAACATGGTGGTGGCAGCATCATGTTGTGGGGATGCTTTTCTTCAGCAGGGACAGGGAAGCTGGCCAGAGTTGATGGGAAGATCAATGGAGTCAAATACAGGGCAATCTTAGAAGAAAATCTGATAAAGTCTGCAAAAGACTTGAGTTGGGTGGAGGTTCACCTTCCAGCAGGACAATGACCCTAAACCAGGGCTCGACAAACCCCGGGCATCAGGTCGCCATGGCAACCAGAAACCGCATCCTGGCGGGCGTCTCCCTATCCTTCTCTCCCCTCACTATTTCATAGAACAGCGTCTCTGATTCAGTGAAGAGCCATTCTCAGTAAGCTGACAGCTGTTACAAAGATCCGGGCAGCCTGCCAAGTTCTCACAACATACTGATAAATATAAACACAAAAGATACAAAAGTATCTCTTATCAAAGGAATGAACTCCTCTGGTCTGTAGATGGGGGACGTTTAACCATTTAAAGACTAAAACTTTTCTGACATTTGTTGCTTACAAGTAAAAATATAGTATTTTCTGCTAGAAATTCACTTAGAACCCCCAAACATTATATATATATTTTTAGCAGAGACCCTAGAGAATAAAATGGTGGTTGTTGCAATATTTTATGTCACACGGTATTTGCCCAGCGGTCTTTCAAACACATTTTTTTTTTGAATACACTTCAATGAATAAAAAAAAAATTAAAAAAAAAAAAAAAGTAAAGTTAGCCCACTTTTTTGTTTAACGTGAAAGATGATGTTACGCCTTAAAAATGAGAGAATCGTGATCTTTATTCCAAGCAACAAAATCGTGACTCTCGTTTTAGCCAGAATTGTGCAGCGCTACTGTGTGCTGTGAGGTGGGGGAGGGGAAATGAGGCAGCTGAATATGCATTAGAAGAATCTTTCTGCATCCTCCGATAATGCCCTGTGTACCATGAACAATTACCACTCTATGTGCAGCTGGGCTCCAGTACTCCATGGTGACTGGAAACCCACCAGAGCAATGAAAAGTCACCGTGGGGGACACACATGTAGGCAGGAAGTGGGTGCAAAGAGGCAGCAGAAGATCTGCAGCACTGGAATACTTTTCACCTTTTTTTTGTATTTTATTTTAAGTGTCACTAAGGCTTCATTTAGATGTGCAGTTGGGTGGAAAAATGTGCAGCGGAGACATGTTTTTGCCACCCACCAACGGCCACCATTAAGCTGCATTAGGCAGCAGATGAGAGCGTTTTACATGCCGCAGTCACGATGCATTCGGCGTAATAAGAAGTTTCCCCCTATAACAGGTTTTTAGTGTCACTTTTTCTGGCCAGCCTATAATCCTGATGCAACGGTGTTATGGAGTTATTGACTGGCTGCTCTGCTGTGAGTAAGTTAGGTGGTACAAATTATGTGCCTTACCCCGGGCACTGACAACCCACACTACGCTAAAAAAAAAAACTGGCTTCTAACTTTTTTGGCTGGCTCCTAGATTCAAAGCAAATTTGTCCAGCCCTGCCCTAGACATACAGCCAGAGCTACAATGGAATGTTTTAGATCAAAGCATATTCATGTGTTAGAATGGCCCAGTCAAAGTTCAGACCTAAATCCAATTGAGAATCGGTGGCAAGACTTTTACAGCAGAAAATTGCTGTTCACAGACGCACTCCATACAATCTGACAGAGCTTAAGATATTTTGCATAGAAGAATGAGCAAAAATTCTACTCTCTAGATGTGAAAAGCCATACCCAAAAAGACTTGTAGCTGTAATTGCAGTGAAAGGTGGTTCTACAAAGTATTGACTGGGGGGGACGCTGAATACAAATGCACGCCACACTTTTCACATATTTAGTTGTAATACATTTAAAAAACATTAATCATTTTCCTTTCACTTCACAATTATGTGTCACTTTGGGTTGGTCTATCACATAAAATACCAATAAAATAAATTTACATTTTTGGTTGTAACATGAAAAAATGTGGAAAATTGCAAGGGGTATGAATACCTTTTCAAGGATAGAGACATAGGAATAGGTTTGCAAAATCGTGATTGCGTAATCAAATTAAAATAGGCAAAAAACAATTTAAATGCTGATAAACTTAAAATAAGTAGGCAGTATGTAAAGCATGTCTAACCTACAGATTAGCAGTCCTTAGGCTGGATATATATATATATATAGAGAGAGATATATATATATATATATATATAGATATATATATATATATATATATATATATATATATATATACATACATACATACATACATACATACATATACACACACACACACACACACACAGTTATATACAGTGCTGCCCATAATTATTCTTACCCCTGGCAAATTTTGACTTAAAAGTTACTTTTATTCAACCAGCAAGTAATTTTTTGACGGGAAATGACATAGGTGTCTCCCAAAAGATAATAAGACGATGTACAAGAGGCATTATTGTGGAAAACAAACATTTCTCAGCTTTTATTTACATTTGAGCAAAAAGTGTCCAGTCCAAAATTATTCATACCCTTCCCAATAATCAATAGAAAAGCCTTTATTGGCTATTACTGCAACCAAACGCTTCCTATAATTGCAGACCAACTTTTTGCATGTCTCCACAGGTATTTTTGCCCATTAATCTTTAGCAATGAGCTCCAAATCTTTCAGGTTGGAGGGTCTTCTTGCCATCACTCTGATCTTTAGCTCCCTCCACAGATTCTCAATTGGATTCAAGTCTGGACTCTGGCTGGGCCACTCCAAAACTTTAATGTTGTCTGCTAACCATTTCTTCATCACTTTTGCTGTGTGTTTTGGGTCATTGTCATACTGAAATGTCCACTGGTGCCCAAGGCCAAGTTTCTCTGCAGACTGCCTGATGTGGTCGTTGAGAATCCTCATGTATTGCTCTTTTTTCATGGTGCCGTTTACTGTGATTAGGTTCCCTGAACCATTGGCTGAAAAACACTCCCAAAGCATTAGGTTCCCACCACCATGTCTGACAGTGGGAATGGTGTTCTTTGGGTTGAAGGCTTCTCCTTTTTTACGCCAAATGAAGGAAACATCATTGTGACCAAACAATTCAATTTTTGTTTCATCTGACCATAACACAGAAGACCAGACATCTTCTTCTTTGTCTAGATGAGCTTTTGCAAAGTCCAAGCGAGCTTTTGTGTGCCTTATCTGGAGAAGTTGTGTCCTCCTTGGTCTGCATTCGTGGAACCCAGCAATGTGCAGTGTCCGTTGGATTGTCTGCCTTGAGACATTGCATTCAGTAGAGCCCAGATTCACCAAGATGGCCTTGGTTGTGATCCTTGGATTCTTTTTCACCTCTCTAACTATCCTCCTGGCCAGCACAGGTGTCACTTTTGGCTTCCGACCACATCCTCTGAGATTTTCCACAGTGCGGAACATCTTGTATTTTTTAATAATACTTTGCACTGTAGACACTGGAACTTGAAAACATTTATAAATGGCCTTGTAGCCCTTTCTTGACTTGTAAGCAGCCACAATGCGCAGCCGCAGGTCCTCACTGAGCTCCTTTGTCTTAGCCATGACTGTCCACAAACTGCAGAGAGCTGCTGTTTTTCACCTGTTGAGTTGATTAAAACAGCTGTTCCCAATTATTCAGGGTAATTAGGATGCTTTAGAACAGCTTGGACTATTTGGAATGGTATAGAACTTTTGATTTTCCCACAGATTGTGACAGTTTGTGAAGGGTATGAATAATTTTGGACTGGACACTTTTTGCTCAAATGTAAATAAAAGCTGAGAAATGTTTTTTTCCCACAATAATGCCTCTTGTACATCGTCTTATTATCTTTTAGGAGACACCCATGTCATTTCCCGTCAAAAAATGACTTGCTGGTTGAATAAAAGTAACTTTAAGTTAAGATTTGCCAGGGGTCTCTCTCTCTCTCTCTTAGCCAGCCTAAGGACTGGTAATCTGAGGTAGGTTAGACATGCTTTACATACTGCCTACTCATCCCTCTACTTATTTTAGGTTTATCAACATTTAAATCGTTTTTTGTTTATTTTAATATGGATTATACAATCACGGTTTTGCAAACATATGTTACATGACAATTCCCAGAGCACTATAGTTTAACTCAGGGCTCGGCAATTCCCGGTCGCCAGGGCGACCAGAAGTAGCGTCCTGGTGAGCGGCATCTGATCCTTCTCTCCCCTCACTTAACAGCATCTCCGACTCAAGCAGTTCACTGCCTGAGGCTGATAGACTCTGGCCAATCTGCCAAATTCTCTGATAACGGATACAAATGTATCTTAGACTCTGGGCAGTCTGCCAAGTACAAATGTATCTTTTGCTTTTTTTTTTTTTTTTTTAAAAGACCTGAACTCCGATTTAGACGAGGGAAAGTTTAACCACTTAAAGACCAAACCTTTTTTAGACATTTGTTGCCCACATATGTAAAAATCCAATTTTTTTTTTTTGCTAGAAAATTACTTAAAACCCCCAAACATTATATATATATATATATATATATATATTTTTTTTTTTAAGCAGAGACCCTAGAGAATAAGATGGCGGTTGATGCAATATTTTATGTTGCACTGTATTTGTGCAGCGGTCTTTCAAATGCAATTTTGTTTTGAAAAATACACTTTAATGAATTACTAAAAAAAAAAATAGTAAAGTTAGCTCATTTCTTTTTTCTGTATAATGTGAAAGATGTTACACTGCCAGAATAGCGATCTTTAGGGCCGGTTCACACTGAGGCGATCTGACTTTGGGGCGACTTTGCTAGGCGATTTGAAAAGGCGAAGCGGCGTGATATCAGGCGATTTCAACACGAGTACCTGAGACATGAGTGTCTTCTGGCAAAATTATGTTCTTCTTCCTGGAAAGTCGCTTCTTCATAGACGGGGATCCGACTTGGAAGCGAACTTCCATTGACTTCTATGGGCTCAATTCGCCTAGAAGCCGCTTGAAAATAGTACAGGAACCTTTTTCGGAATCGCTTTGGACTTGAGTAGCGCATATTAAGACGGCTCCATTCATTCCAATGGGATTTCTGATGTCAGGCGATTTGAGGCAAATTGGGGCGACACAAGTCGGATCGCAAATCGCCTAGGATCGCCTGTGTGAACCGGCCCTTATTCTAAGCAACAAAATTGTGATTCTCATTTTAGCCAGAATCGTGCAGCTCTACAGTGTGCTGTGAGGTGGGGGAGGGGAGATGAGGTAGCTGGGTATTCAGAAGAGTCTTTTTCTAGGTCCTCTGATAAAGCCCTGTGTATCGTCAACAATTACCACTCTGTGCAGCTGGGCTCCAGTATTTCATGGTGACTGGAAACCCACCAGAGCATTGAAAATACACGTGTGCAGAAAGGAAGTGGCTGCAAAGAGGCAGCAGAAGATCAGCAGCACTGGACTTTCACCTTTTTTAGGCTTCATTTAGATGTGCAGTGTAGAGATGTTTTTGCCACTCACCAACGGCCACCCTTAAGTTCGATTAGGCAGCAGATAAGGGCGTTTTACATGTCGCAGTCACCATGCATTAGATATAATAAGGAGTTTCCCCCTATAACAGATTTTTTAGTGTCACTCTTTCTGGCCAGCCTATTACCCTGATACGTTGGAGTTATTGACTGACTGCTGTGCTGTGAGTTAGGGTTAAGGGGGGGGGGGGCGCAAATTACTTGCCTTACCCCGAGGGGGGGGGGGTGCCGACAACCCCACACTACGCTAAAAAAAACTGGCTCCTAACTTTTTTAGCTGGCTCCTAGATTCAAAGCAAATTTGTCAAGCCCTGGTTTAACTAAACAAGACAAAATTTAAAGCACTATAACAGACAATGAAAGGAAGTGACCATCTGAGTGAAGCAATTTATTAAAATAAGATTAAAAACCATGTATGTGCTCACATGTAATTAAAGACAACAGGCATACAATCCTCCATAAGGAAACACCACCAGAACAGGTCAGGATAGAGTACCCTATGCAGAGTTTACCAGAATGCGTCTGCGAGTGTGAAGCTGTTGTTCCCTGCCAAACTATGTGGTACGCCATCTTGAGCCAGTCTAGTGGGGATCCCTTATGGACGATTACATGCGAGTGCATACAATTAAATATTTTAATAAAATAAGGGTCACACCTTTTGCTTGTCTTTTATATTGCTACAATTTGAGGATTCACCAGATTCTTTCTTGAGGAGCCACAATCATATGAGTGACCTGTATATATTGGACTTTTTAAAGGAGTCAGCTCCCTTTTCCAATTGATACTCCTTTTTGCGCCATAATTGTGCTCGTACAAGGCATAATTTGTCTGACAAACTATGCATGGAGCCCTCTGATAAAGAATGAGTCACTGAGATGAGTCTTCCACTTGTGTGTGTGAAGTTCAGCTTGAACTGCTGAGTTATGTAAACAATTTTTTCCAATTTCAGAGGGGCTAAGTGAGCCTGGAAAAATGTGCTAAAAGCTCCACCTATCAGCTAAAAAAGAAAATGCATTTTATACATTTTTCTACAGCAACAAACTAATGCTTGCACATTCAGAAGAGTGCAAACATCTCTTGATAAAGTTCCTAGTTTGAAAAGATCCATCTATTTTTATATAGAACTTCTAGAATTGCAGAGTGCTGAGCCTTGCATAATGGAGAAAACACAACAACTACAGTACATTCTAAAATCACAGATACTTACATCAAAGAAATAGCCTCTCATGAATTCTTCATGCAGAACAACCTGGCTCCCACCGCCACCTGCAGCACCAAAGGAGACCTGAGCTCCAGCTCCAGCTCCACTTCCCGAGCCTAGAACGCCAATACCTCTCATGCCAGCTCCAGCACCTCCAGCTGCCATTTCTCCAGCAGTTAGCAGAGCACCATGTTCTTCGTATCGTCCACCCATTCCATACATACTGGAACTGTACATCCCCTTCGCACCGTATTCATATCCGTCCATAGCTTCCATTGCATAGCCACTGCCTTTTAGCATTCCAGCACCAGCTGCAGCCCCAGCCCCTGCTCCAGCAGCACCAACTGCTCCAATTGCAAGTGGCATGATGGCCTATAAAAACAAGAACAGAAGTAAATTTCATTTAGAGACATCTTTTACAGTTGATTTAACGGTTTCCCCAGAAAGTTACATTCAAGGTCTGCTGCAAATGATAACTCAGTGTTTCTTGTGCTCTCCACCCAGCTGTCAAGCCATCAAATGGCCGGTGCCATAACTGATCACTTACAGCATCATGGCAACTGCAGATCAAACAGAAAAGATGGCAGCTTCCTCAGCTGCAAAAGGACAAAAGGGTTTAACTCCACTTAAATGTCACTTTGCATCTGATTTTGGACAACCTAATAGTCTATAATAGTCGCCTGTCCGCTGCTTGTTGCATTTTTAAAAGGTACTATGAAATGGACAATGTAAATTTGTTATCTGATTGTATAGGGCTTACATAGTTGCCAAATTTAAAGACGATAGCACAATTATGTTGACATGTGCATTTATGGCGACCTCTTAGTAATGGCAGATTAGCCAGAGAATTATGACACCTGAGAGCAGATGACATGACCCATGCTTCCTCAAGCCAGCTTTTGCCAACTGCCTTGTTTTGTTGCTGAAACATGTCATGATAGAAACACAAGAATACCATTACAAATATCCTCTTGAAAATATTTACCATTTGGGTTTAATATTTTTTTTTAAACATCCAGAACAAAGTTTGAAGACTTCACCTGCTGCATACTTGTTCTGCGTCTGTAACTCAAAGTATTAACCCCTTAGTGACCGACAGTAAAACAAATGTTAATCCCTGAATACAATTTTGCAACTTTGACATGCGTTTGTAAAACTGTGCACATCATTGCAACTACTTTGTGTATCCAGGTGGGTTATACCCTTTTTTTTTTTTTCCAGGACAAATTAGGCTCACTTTTGGTGGTAAATGGTAACGGAGATCTCATGATTTTTTTTTCTGTTCTCAAAAAGAAAAAAACTGGCCCAGGCACCAATATCAATTTTAAAAATGCTCAGGTGACCAGTGTTTGAGAATCACAGGTCGATTGTTAGTACGAGACCCTGTGCTGTCTGCAAGAGCCAAGTCTCTGCTGGGTGCATGCTGTGTGATATGCTCAACACAAAGACAGGTAGGCATAAAAGAGGCCTCATGGATAAAGACCCACTTCCGTGAGGCCGCATATATGCATACTGTCAGCTGGAAGGGTTTAAAGGAGGGTTATGACAGTGTTCGCATTCATCTCAGGACCAGTTTCTTATAAATATTGCAGTTTTTAAAAAGGTCAGAAGCTTGACATTTCACAAAGTGGCTTCTTTAATTCAAAAAAGTATGAGTGTACTGAATTACAGGTTTCAGGACATTACTAGTGCAAGGAAAAATAAAAAGAAACACTAATTATCTGAAGATATCTCATGAACAGCAAAACAGTTATACTCCATCATTTTAGTACTTACTGTGTCCTCAGGTACAGGTCCTTCTTTATTGTGTATCAGAATTGTTCCTTCAGGACCATCTTCTGGAACTGTTAAAAATCCTTTCCCTTTTGAGCCGCAGGAGCACAAAAGCAGTAAAAGTGGCACCACTAATAAAATAAATAAAAATATGATTTAACTGTATTTAACAAACAATACATTAAAATGATGCTTCTGATTCAATTTTGTAATGTTGGAGAATTTAACCCATTTGCTGCCACAGATGTATGGCATACATCGGCAGCGTGGGAAGGGGTGTGTGCGTGCAACTTTACATAGTCCTGGTTCCTGTGTGTAAATCTGACAAGACGACTGTCAGTTGTCAGATGTTAGCAGATCTCAATCACCATCCTACAGACAGCCAGACAACTAAAATTTCCAGAAGGTGGCCAGCAATAGCAGTGCCTTTTTTTCTTAATACAGGTTTACTTTAAAACTATGCCACATGTTAATCTACATACACAGAAAATGTCCATCAAAGTATTATTAGATTAAATTTTGATTGGTTGATTTACAGTTTGCTACTGCATTATACAATTACAAGATGAAACGGTCTATAAAGTGCTTTGAAAAGTTATTTCTAAGTCATACACTAGATTATTGCGTACTCACATAGTAACAACAAACATGCAAGAATCATGAGTGCAACCGCGCCTCCTCCCAGGCCTACAGATGTGTTTGATAGTCTTTCTGAGCAGGCCGCAATACCACTCTCACAGGTGCACACAGCTAATTTCAGGACCTGCTTTTCTGGACAGCTCAGACCTTGATTGTCCGTTATTAGAATATTAACTTGATGTGATCCTATCCAAATGTTTTTTGGTATAAGTTGTGCACTGCTATCTAGGATAAAGAAGAAAAAAAAAATAAAAATAAAACACAAGAGAACACATTGGTCAAAGAATATGTACAAATTAGTATCACATAAGCCATTTTCCCCTGACCATTTACAGTAAATATTTTCTGTCAAAACTTGTTTCTCTGTAAGGTACAGTGTATTAGGCATTTGGCAATCTGAGGCAAACGTGGCATGAGGTAATCTTTGTATCCCACCAGTTCCTGGTAGGCTCCTTGCACTATACAGGGAGACTGCTTCCTTAGGCAGTCTCTTTTAATCAAACTTTACTAGACTTTTTTGTAAATTGGCAGTCTCAAGTAAATAGAATTTTTAAATCACCACCATAATGGGATGTGTAGCATTGCATGTTAATAAGGTTTCTATTTAGAGCAGAGCTTGAATGTGCTGCAGGTAAGTTAAAATGTTCACAAGTCATTTCAGGTGTGGTGCTGCAGAAGTACAGCTAACTATGTATCTAGAGTCTGACCAGAGGTCTAATCATTATCTCGTATTGTACACAGGAGGTACAATCTGTGTGTGGAGGTCATACTACGAGGGAGTCGCACACATAGCATTAAAAAAAATAAAAAAAAATAAATCTACTTCTTACTTTCAGTTTTTCCAATTGACCAGTACTTTGCATTGCCAGAGGGTTCATCCAGCACTGTAAATTTTAGGGGAGCACCATTGGGATAGGAATCCTTATCCACTGCGGTCAGGTTGATGAATGGAGAGTTTTCACAGACAGTTCGCTCTGCATCTGCTAAAACTGGACAATTGTCATTGGCATCTTCCACGTCAATAGAGATGGTGCCAGTAGCAGTCTTTCCTGGGAGATCTTAAAAAAATATATATAAAAATCAATAGGCTTATTAGAAACATATCCACTGATGCAAGTATTTTTTTAATTCTGAGAATAGATAATAGAAATATAATAAATTAACTGCTTCCCGCCCACTATAAAATCAAATGACGGGTGGGTGCACTCGTTCTGGGATGACTTCATATTACCTCTTAAGGGGGTGCGCGGTGATGCGCTCTGTCCCTGGGACAGAGCGGATCACCAATCCCGGTAAGGAGCCAATGGCGAACGAGTCTCTTTACCCATGTGATCAGCTGTGTCCAATCACAGCTGATCACATGTAAACAAGGAAATGCCGGTTATCGAGCATTCCTCTCCTCACGCCGACAGCGTGTGAGGAGAGTTGAGACGATCAGCAGCATTTCCTCACAGGGAAGATTGGCACAGATAATCAGTGCCCTGATTATCAGTGCAGCCTTCATCTGTGCCAATCAGTGCCACCCTTCAGTGCCCGCCACATCAGTGCAGCCTCATCAGCGCACATCAGTGAAAGAAAAATTACTGATTTACAAAATGTTTAACAAAAACCTAAGAACCCCCCCCCCCCCCAATTTGTTTAGCAATAAATATAAAACCCAATGGTAAATACGACCAAAAGAAACTCTGTCTCCAAAAAAAAAAAGTTTGGGTACAGTGTTGCATGACCGCGTAATTGCCATTCAAAGTGTGAGCGTTGAAAGCAGAAAATTAGCCTGGGCAGAAAGGGGGTAAAAGTGGTTAATGTGCATCTAAACCAATACAATTACACTCTCTGCTCTACTGTATCTGTGGAAGGAAGCATGGTTGACAACATGTCTGCCTTCAATCATACCCAGTACATGGGTGAAGGATTAGTAGTTTACATAGGAGGGTATGTAAGACAACATGGATTTTGCTTTTAATTCAGCTCACAGGAAGTGACAAGAATACTGCATTTCTGGCACGATCAACAGGCAGTTTTTCGGTACTAGCCAAAAAGGTTTTTAGTCTGAAAAATGAAAAAGGAATGCACCCTCCACATATGGGGTCTGGCAGGCTGCAATATAAAAGGTTCACCCTGTTCACATACCAAATAGCAGGAATGAGCGTTCCAACTTACGATTTTCGTTGGACGGTTTTCACGTGTCATGCATGCGGCAGCCCATTCCCTTCAATGGATTGCCCTATGCGTGTTTGCCACCCAAAAGAAGCTCCTTCTAGAGCTTTAGTGGGTAAATGAGACTACCTTGATTGAGGTTACCATCAGGCCCAAGACTAATGCAAAAGTGTAGTCGGAGGACTCCTGAACTGGAGAGCTCAAAATCGGAGACTGGAAAAAGACAGAAGTTTCTCTTGTGGAAGCGACCTCTGGCCTAAACTATGTCCAGAACTAGACCCAGATACTCCAAACAAGGAGTAGGTTCCATCAGGGATTTCTGAAGTCTCAGAATTCACCTTAACCCTTATAACATCTGAACAGTCAAAGCCACATTCTCCGACAAAACCTGCTTAATAGGAATCCGTCTAAGTATCCAATGAGAGCACAGCAGGCATAACGCTGGGGACTAACACCTTGGTGAGCACCCCAAGTACAAATTTGAGGCTAAATGGCAGTGCGAAGAACTGGTAGTGTGGGAGCACCACACAGGAAAATGTGAAGATAGACACGAGCATGCAAGTACATGTCAGACGTTCACAGAAGCCCAAAAATCTCCCTGGTGAACAGAGGCAGTGACAGATTTGGAAGATTCCATTCAAATTTCTGGGCTCAAGAAATTCAAAGCTTTAAGATCCAATCCTCCTGTAGACAGCAGTGTAACCCAGGTGGTGAAATACTTCTTGTGACCCTTAAAGAGATTTTTTTTTCTTTTTTTTAACAGTTATTGAAAATCATGGCACTCTGCACATCATATTCCTCTGTCACTTTACTAAAAAAAGTACATAAGTACTAATAAATAATATGTAAAAGGTGTCTTTTGCACGGTTTAGAATGAATACAGAGATGCTATGTAGATGCTCTTGCAATGCAAGCATTTCTTTACTAATTAGACTGCAGATAATATATACAACATGTGATAAATAGATAATATATATCTCTATCCTACTAACAACAACAAACAATAAAAGCAACAATATTATTACCTTCGCTTATTGCCAATATCTTTGCTATATAGGAACCATCAACTACATATACAGACTCACGATCAGGTACTTTAGTAAGTCTGATTTCAGCTGTAACTGGATCAATGGTAAACCAATTATCAGGATCATATTCTTTTGCATACCTGTTATAAAACAATATATGGGTTTAGACATGTTCACATACAAACTTTAAACTCTTTATGAAAATTTAAATGTATAACTTATTTGCAAAGAACACAATCATCAGGCACCATATAAATTATATTGTATCATAAGTAGTGCATAGTTACACATGTCCGGTGTAACGTACAGATCACTAGGCATCAGACAGGAAGATGCTGTGATTACTGAGAGAACACCCAGCTTCAGGGAAGGACAACTTAAGCATATGCATAGGCAAAAGTGCTTTAGTCTTTTCTGGTGGCAGTAAACAATCCAAAAGAAAAGACAGGAGGAAAGTCTTTATTCGAGAGAAGTCAAACACACTGAATGAATCTTTTGTCTGGAACTCCCCCTGAAAAGTAGCAAAGTACTTCCTGCAAGCAAGCCAGTGAGAAGGAGTCCTGGACAGCTGAGTCTCTTGTGCAACATCGCTGGATTGAGAAGGTAAGTATTAAAAAGGGGGCGGAGGGGGGCCGTTGCACACAGGTTTTTTTATCCTAATGCATAGAATGCATTAAGATATAAAACCTTTTGCCTTATACAACCACTTTATTTGTAATTTGTATTACATATTTTTAAACTGTACCTGCAACTTTTTTTAACCCAAAGTTCTCACACAATTGAACTGACTTGTTTACTGTATCAGAAAAAAAAAAAAAACACCACACACACACACACACACACACACACAACACAGACTTACTTAACATGTTCTGCAACCTTGCCAGTGTCCGCATCAAATGCTTGATAAGAACCAATTACGGAGTTTATTATTTTCTTTCCTTCAGACACAGCAAGGTTCTTCTTTCTTGGCTTAAATACAGGTCCCTCACGTGTATTCTTCACCTTCACTTTAATGGGAATAGCTTTTACTCCACCGCCACCTCCGCCGCCGCCACCACCACCACCGCCGCCTATCATTCCACCGGATGAGCTACCTCCACTAACTAGGTGCATAATGGAACTGTGATACTGTGCTCGGTTTGAGACAACCACACTCAGCTGTGCATTCTGCATCACTTCATAATCTGCTTCCTGAAAATAGAGGTGTAATATTTTAAGAAAAGTGAACAGAATAGAAAACAAAAAAAACTTTAAGTAAAATAAATAAAAAACAGTGACTAGTATAGCTGCTGGCTTTACTTTCAAAAAACATTAAAGATGGACCCATCACAACTTTGGCAAGGACCTGTACTGGGTGCAGGTATGCATTAGCTATAGAGGCAGACAGTTAAAGCTGATGTCCATGTTTCATATTTTAAATAGTTAGTTTGCACCAAACCTGGGGACATCCATACACAGAATACAATACTGCCTATAAATAGCTGAGCGCCACTCAGTCAGACTCTGCTTTGCTACATGCAATACATACATACATTGCTTTGAGAAAGTACAGCACTTAGAGAAGCAAATAAAACAAACTATTTAAAAGTGACATGAAACATGGACATAAGCTTAAAGGTTTTTTGATCCGCATGTGTCCTGATTCAACCGATTTTACATTCCCATTAGAGCTGCACGATTCTGGCCAAAATGAGAATCACAATTTTTTTGCTTAGAATAAAGATCATGATTCTGTCACGATTCTGGCGGCGTAACATCTTACATATACAAAAAAATTGGGCTAACAGCACTGTTTATTTTTTTTGTTGAAAGGGTAATTTTTCCAAAAAAATTGCAACAACCGCCATCTTATTCTCTAGGGCCTCTGCTAAAAAAAAAAAAAAAAAAAAAAAAAATATATAATGTTTAGGTGTTCCAAGTCTTTTTCTAGCAAAAAATACTGGATTTTTATTTGTAAGCAGCAAATCAGAAAAGATTTAGTATTTAAATGGTTAAACTAAACATCTTCTATACACTGGAGCTCATTCATGTGAAGTAATTACATTGTATAGCTTCTTTCTAGCTTCTTTTAGGACTTCAGAACTTGGGTCTCTGCCCAGACTTAGCAGCCTGCCCAAAGACTCAAGTCACTCCGACTTAGAAAAGACTTAGAAAAGACTTCAGGAGACTTGCATTGACTTTTATTACAGTCAAGTCACGCTGAGTCGCTCCGCAAGCTGGACTCCATTAACTGCACTGAAAATCGAGGTAATGCCTAATGCCTGATGGTGATCGCCCGTGGGGGGGGGGGGGTCTGGGGGTGAATCGAGATTGCGATTTTATTACGATTAATTGTGCAGCTCCAATTCCCATAGACTTGTAGAAGGAGATAAACAGTTCTGATGCAATCAAACGCCTTTGACACTGGCCTAGCTCTAAAACAACAATTGCCAAATTTGTCCTCCGTAGCGTGCCCTCTGCCTCTTCCACAAAGTGTTTCTCCATCATTATACAGAGTGTTTGGGAAGTGTGCTGTTATTTGGATCTAACAGCTGTGGTTTTTGAATGGCATTGGGAGTTCTTTGGGTCCCCTCTTGCCCCTGGAAGCATATTATTCAACTTGCCAGTAAACTATCACGACTGAACAGCTGTCCACATATCTTAGTATATTTTATTTGGTTTTCTTACCTTCACCAGCATCAGCACGCCTTCATTTGTTTGCTCATCGGTTATGATCTGAAAGTGGCCCCCTTCATTTCCTGATATTATAGTAAAATTAGCAAACCAGTTATCTGTAAACTCTTCATCGTCATCAAACGCTTTCATACGCAATATTTCAACACCCTCAACGTTTTCTTCCACTTCGCCCGAATACTGAAACAAGAAAAACACAACGGAATTAGAACATATTTTTCCAGTGAACAATGGAGGATATTCAAGATGGTAGAGTTCAAAACTATTTGAATTGTGCATTCCATACAAGTCATGTGGTCTTTCAAGAGTGGCAGGCAGGATCACAGTTGAGCAGAGTCTTACATCTGGATGCCAGCACATGATCAAACCAGTGCCACTAGTAACAAAGTTGGGAACTGGACAAATGTAGTATTCCTTTTATTACAAGAAAACACTTTTGGGCTCTCGTGTTAGGCTTTTGTAATGACAGCTCTACATAAGTGACAACGCTTTTAGCCAAGGCATGTGAAATCAGAAGTGTATAGTAGTTTTTCTTTAACAATAACAAAATACAAATGATTCAGCGCTGATTCAAAATGACACTTTTTAAAAGCTGCTCAACACTTCTGGTAAAATTGTTAAACCAAATCTGACAAAAAATATGGGTATAAATGTGGAGCGCTAAAATTCAAACAAAACATTAAATATATATGCAATAGTCCATTTCTGAACGATATCCTGGTAAAGGAAGTAGTGCACCGTGACAGCTAGGTGAGGCTAAATAAATGCAAAGGTGTGTAGCAGTGCCCCTCCACCAGTCACTCCAGCCTCTCACCTCACAGATTCGACCTCCCAGAGGTCACAGCACTTTTAGAAGCAAGCCTTCGCACTTCCAGCTTCCACCATGCGTTTTTTGGAATCGCATCAAATCCACAAATCGCATCAGATCCATAAAAATCGCATCAGGTCCATAAAAAATAAACACCAGATCTAATGCTCTCTGTCATAACTTTAATCAC
>BLSH010230327.1:526251-537386 GCA_018402905.1 Glandirana rugosa
TGTACCCATAAGTGTCGGAAACGGTACTATGAGTTTAACTCGCGTACACGTAGGACAAACGTGACTAGTAGGAACTGTACAAAGATGTTGAACTAACTTAAACGGTGTCCACCTGAGGTCAACTAACCTGTACTAAACCTTTCCGTGTGTGGACAGAAATATTCCAGGGTGTCAATTCTCACGTACAGTCTCGTGTTTGATTCGGTACTTCAAGTTCCTTAAGAGACATCTGGGGGCTCTGTCCTAACATAACTCCGAAGTTACGACGTCTGTAAAAAGACATGGGAAGGGGTCTAAATTCCAGGGTTACTCGTGTCACCGGAGGTAATAGGCATTAACCTTCTTCAATCCTTGGTGGCCCTGAGAAGGATCTCGTCCGGCGGGTCGGTTCGACTCGCTAGCCCCCACACACCCTTCCCAGGTTCTTATGCTACCAGTGAGATCGCAAAGAGACACCTCTCTCCTCTTGGAAGGTCTTCTTGTTGGTAGAGACGTCGTGAGATGGTTAGTCCGGACATACCTGTGGCAAATTCAATCAAGTTGTAGAAACATGTCAAGGATGATCAGTGCAAACAGGATGCACATGCGCTCAATTTGAGTATCATGGCAAAGGCTGTGAATACCCATGTATATGTGATTTTTTCCCTTTTTTATTTTTAATAAATTTGCAAAGATTTCAAACAAAACTTCTTTCGCATTGTCAATATGGGGTATTGTTTGTAGAGATTTGAGGAAAATAATGAATTTGATCCATTTTGGAATAAGGCTGTAACAAAATGTGGAAAAAGTGAAGCACTGTGAATACTTTCCGGATGCACTGTAATATGACATACGGATGCAGGTCACCAAATGCACTTGTGCATGCCCTTGCTGGGAAAACAGTCCTGCATGGGGCCCACATTAAAGCGTCCCATGTGAACAAGCCCAAATTACAGCTGTTGCTACTGTGCTTAAAAAATATATATATAATACATTAAAAAAAAGGGCTATAATGCAACAGAAATTGACTAAAAAGAAGCCTAGACATAGCTTCTTGTCCACATTTGTGTACGTGGCTGAACTGTTCTAGAGTGGAGCACTAATACTTATGCACTGCACCGCTGCCAAGTTAGTATGGCACTGGAAACCCCATTTAAAAACGGGGATGTTCGATGCGAATCATACCATAGCTTGTGAATCAGTTTAGACTAGCCCTTCTGGCAGATGATATCATTGCTTACCTCTACATGGAGACTATGTCCAAGATCAAAGATGACCTGCAAATAAGAAGAAAAAGAATTGTATTTATTTTGCACACACAGATATTCAGCCATGTTTTTGGATAAATGTGTGATCAATAGATGTCAAACCTTTAAATATATATTATGAAAAAAACAAAACCAAGCATTTGTTAAAGTGTATCTAAACCCAAGAACACACATTTTATATAATGCAGCTTGCCAGTATTTGACTGTGATGGCTGCATTGGCTCTTGTTTTAGGCAGTTTCCCCCATTTTTTTTTTCCACTTGGTGATCATGCCAGTAGCACACTTCCTGTCCTAGGTTGATATCAATCACTGTACTGTATAATCTACATAGTTGTAGTTAAAGCCAAATTTGCCAGCAAGTTCAGAGGTACAGTGCAATTTTTTTTTTTTAATTTTTAAATCATGTATGTAAACACGGATCTCCATTCTGTTACAGGGGGAAGGGCGATGATCACAGGCTTCCTTTCCAGCCAGGGAAGCCCCCGTACAGTTAGAACACGCCAAGGGAACACAGTTAACCCTTAGAGAGCCACCTGCAGGTTAACCCCTTCACTGCCAATGGCATTTACACAGTAATCAGTGAATTTTTATAGCACTGATCGCTGTGTAAATGCCAATGGTCCCAAAAAAGTGTCAAAATGGTCCGACATGTCCGCTGTAATATCGCAGTACTGCTAAAAATCGCAGATCGCTGACATTTCTAGTAAAAAATAAAAAACCCAGAAATGAATTATCATCCATAAACGCGGCAACTTTTGCGCAAACCAATCAAACACAGATTGCGATTTTTTTTACCAAAAATATGAGGAAGAATATAAATCGGCCAAAACCAATGGAAAAAAGGTTTTCTTTATTTTTTTTTTATTTGTATTTTAGCAAAAAG
This sequence comes from Glandirana rugosa, assembly GCA_018402905.1. Taxonomy (NCBI): domain Eukaryota; kingdom Metazoa; phylum Chordata; class Amphibia; order Anura; family Ranidae; genus Glandirana; species Glandirana rugosa. The sequence continues at coordinate 528,383 of BLSH010230327.1, forward strand.
TAAGACGTTTTTTGTTGCAAAATCATGGCTCTTTTGTTTATAGCGGCGATCAAAAATGACGCAGAGGTGATCAAATACCACCAAAAGAAAGCTCTATTTGTGGGAAAAAAAGGACGCAAATTGCGTTTGGGTGCAACGTCGCACGACCGCGCTATTGTCAGTTAAAGCAACGCAGTGCCGAATTGCAAAAACTGCTCTGGTCCTAAAGTGTGAAATCCTTCAGGGGGTGAGGTGGTTAAACAAGCTGAGATAAGAAGTGGATTGGTTTCTCTGCAGGATTGTGACTAATTTTACCCTCTCTAGATTTAGTAAATAAACCCCATTGTAAGCAGCTGCTGTGTCTGTGCAGCTGATGCGTTCCAATTGTATGGGGCTGCATGGAACACCTGTGCAGGATAAATTACTAACCATAATGCATATTACATAAATATGTGCTTTGCCCATAGTTTTCCCTTACGGCCGAAGAAAAAAAAAGCTGGGAAAATTTTTTGTTTAAAAAATCCTCTGATTATTCCACACCCGAAACTGTACAGACGTGCAGATAGCAGTAAACTGTAACTAAGTGCAGTCTGGGCGAACAATCATAAAAACATCCAGAGACAAGAAAACATGTCAGATTAGAAGTTGCTACACTAGCACTCCCTTTGTCTGCTGTATACTCTGTACAGAATTTTCCCATGCTATCAGACTTTTGGAATCCCACCACCTGCAGTGCAATCTTCACTCCTCTGTCTCCATCTCTCCCTGTACTGTGTGGGGGTGACTTTGTTCACTGCTCCCAAAACACAAATACAATATGATGGTTATATTTACACACAGTAAGACAGGAGCACAACAATTTCTAGAAGCAGGAGTAGTCTTAGGCTGGAGAAGGCACCATTTTTGGGTCTGCTCGATTAGACCCCATGCACACTGGGTGTTGAGCTCTGGTGCATTAGGCTCTGGTGTTTAGTGGGGCAGAAGGTACAGGTACACCATGCAACCAGTCAAACTTTATAGAGAGGTTGACAGCTGCTGTGGATGGACAATGCACATAATGGCATGCATCCAGGGACAAATGCCCAAACCCGGACTGCTAGGTGCACTGTACAGGCACAGCAACTGTCACCCTCTCCAAAGAGTTTGACAGGTTACTGGCAGCGGAGCTGGGTGGTGCACCTGTGAGTGGGCCCTTTCACACTGATGTGTTGCAGTGTGACTGCATCGCGGATGCAGCACAGTGTACCCGCAAATTTGGTGCAGTTTATCTATGCTTTCCTGTTGATGTCTATTATCTTCCAGAGTTTTGGAGCGCTCTTTGAAAATGCATCAAACGTCTGCTTTTGGAAACTACACAAAAACTGTGGAAAACAATGGAAACCAATGAGAAAGCACAGCGAACCCGCATCAAACCTGTGGTTGCACTGCGCTGCACCTGCAGTGCGGTCAAACCACACCACATCAGTGTGAACTGACTTAAACACCAGAGTCATATATGGCAGGCTTTAGAAGGTTCATAATGTTAGCTTTATTCTGGACCAGTGACAGATTAAGGCCCCTTTCACACTTATGGGACTTGTTCTGCGACTTGGGACTGCAAAGTCGCATGACGTCGTTCCCCATGATTTCCAATGAGTACTGTTCATATCTGTACAACTTCAAAGTAATCACTGCATTACTTTGGTCCAACTTTGATGCAACTTGAGGTCCATAGACTTCAATATTAAACCCTAAAAGTCGCACGCAAATCGCACCTGAATAATATAGATGCGATTTCTCTATGACTGTGTAATATGTTTTCATTGAGCCCAAGTTGCAACAAAGTCGGACCAAAGTCGTACTGATCCCAAATCGCATCGAAATTGCGGTAAAATTGCTGCAAAAATCACATCGCACAAGTGTGAAAGGGGCATTAGGTTGGCTTCACATATATGCAAATTGGATGCATTTCAAACCTCATCCAATTCGCATGACACGTGAATGTGACGGGCTCTCAACGAAGCCAGTTCACAGAGGTCTGGGACGACCGCAATGCGGTTTCAAAAAGTGCATTTTAGGGTTCGGTTCAGGTGCGAATTCAGGAAAAATTTGCACCTGAACCGGTGAACAGAAACGCACCGGACCCCAGGCCGCAAATCGCAGCTGCACATATGTGAGCCCGGCCTAAATGGTATGTAAACCATAACAGCAGCCATTTTGTATTTAGTCTGTTATCAAAACTTTTTAAGCATTTTGGTATATCGGTTAGATAATTGCTAAAAAAATGCCCGCTGATCTTGTCAGAAATTCAGCGTCACCCTGTGATCAAAACAGATGCAGAGTTTTCAGCAAGCTTTCCTGCTGCAGTTTAGGGAGGTTAAACACAGATAGGCTCCATGCACACTGGACTTAAAAAAACACCAGTTCCCTTGCCAGAAATAGAAAAAAAAAAAAAAGCTCATATAGAGCGTTTTTGTACACATTTGGGCGCTTTTAGGAAATGTTCAGTCTTCTTACTGCCAGAAAACTCCTCTCAAAGAGACAAGCCAGAAGGATTTTTTCTCTGCCTCAGATGCGGAGCTTAAAATATGTCTCCTAAGCCCTAATGTGCATGGACACATTGGATAACGCTGAGCGGCTTCTACGGGCAAAACACAGAACTCCTGTAGAAGCCGCGTTTAAGCCCAGTGTGGATAGAGAGAATATACAGGGTGGGCCATTTATATGGATACACCTTAACCACTTCAGCCCCGGAAGGATTTCCAGCTTTAGGACCGGAGCCCTTTTTGCAACTCGGCGCTGCGTCGCTTTAACTGACAATTGCGCGGTCGTGCGACGTTGTACCCAAACAAAGTTTGCGTCCTTTTTTTCCCACAAATAGAGCTTTCTTTTGGTGGTATTTGATCCCCTCTGCGTCATTTCTGATCGCCGCTATAAACAAAAGAAGAGCGACAATTTTGCAAAAAAAAAACAAATTTCTTACTTTTTCCTAAAATACAAATCCAAAAAAAAAAAAAAAAATACAAAAAAACATTTTTTTCACCGTTTTTGGCCGATTTATATTCTTCCTCATATTTGCGATAAAAAAAAAATCACAATCGGCGTTTATTGATTGGTTTGCGCAAAAGTGGTCGCGTTTACGGATGATGAGAATTCATTTTTGGGGTTTTTAATTTTTTTTTATTTTTTACTAAAAATGGCGGCGATCTGCGATTTTGTTGCGGTACTGCGATATTTCAGCGGACATGTCGGACCATTTTGACACTTTTTTGGGACAATTGGCATTTATACAGCGATCAGTGCTATAAAAATGCACTGATTACTGTGTAAATGCCATTGGCAGTGAAGGGGTTAACCTGCAGGGGGCGCGCTAAGGGTTAACTATGTTCCCTGGGCGTGTTCTAACTGTATGGGGGATTGCCTAGCTGGGGAAGGGAAGTGGTCACAGCCTTCACGTAAAGGAAGGCTGTGATCACAGCCCTTCCCCCTCACACAGAGCGGAGGTCCGTGTTTACATACACGGACCTCCGCTCACTCGCTCCGGGGGGGCCATCGCGGGTAGCCGGCGGCAATCGAAGCCGCCGCACCCGCTCCCTGGCCCCCCCTGGACACAGTGAGCGCGCGGGCGCGCCTCCGGCGGAGCGCGCTCACTAAACTCGTTCCCGCAGCCGGCGTCGTATGACGGCGATTTGCGGGAACGAGCCACTTTGCCGCCGTCAGATGCCGGTCGGCAAGTGGTTAATAAAATGGGAATGGTTGGTGATATTAACTTCCTGTTTGTGGCACATTAGTATATGTGAGGGGGGAAACTTTTCAAGATGGGTGGTGACCATGGCGGCCATTTTGATGTCGGCCATTTTGAATCCAACTTTTGTTTTTTCAATAGGAAGAGGGTCATGTGACACATCAAACTTATTGGGAATTTCACAAGAAAAACAATGGTGTGCTTGGTTTTAACGTAACTTTATTCTTTCATGAGTTATTTACAAGTTTCTGACCACTTATAAAATGTGTTCAATGTGTTGCCCATTGTGTTGGATTGTGAATGCAACCCTCTTCTCCCACTCTTCACACACTGATAGCAACACCGCAGGAGAAATGCTAGCACAGGCTTCCAGTATCCGTAGTTTCAGGTGCTGCACATCTCGTATCTTCACAGCATAGACAATTGCCTTCAGATGACCCCAAAGATAAAAGTCTAAGGGGGTCAGATTGGGAGACCTTGGGGGCCATTCAACTGGCCCACGATAACCAATCCACTTTCCAGGAAACTGTTCATCTAGGAATGCTCGGACCTGACACCCATAATGTGGGGGTGCACCATCTTGCTGGAACTATGATGTCGGTGATAGGGAATTGCTGGCCATCAAGTCGGCTTTAGAGGAATGGCGGTACCTCCTGGAAGGAGCAGCTCACCAGGTATTGGTTTTTACTGACCATAAAAAAACTATATGTTGTGAAGATACGAGATGTGCAGCACCTGAAACTACGGATACTGGAAGCCTGTGCTAGCATTTCTCCTGATGTGTTGCTATCAGTGTGTGAAGAGTGGGAGAAGAGGGTTGCATTGACAATCCAACACAATGGGCAGCACATTGAACACATTTTAGAAGTGGTAAGAAACTTGTAAATAACTCAAGAAAGAATAAAGTTACGTTAAAAGCAAGCACTTGTACAGCGCCTGAAAAATGTGTCCCAATGCACCCCAGTGTGAAAGCCTGAGCGCTTCCACACTGGGGCGGTATGCTTGCAGGACGTTAAGAAAAGTCCTGCAAGCAGCATCTTTGCTCCGCCCCTGTCATTGAAATCAATGGACAGCGCTTCCAAAGCGGCTGCACGCCGCCTCGGAAGCGTGGAGCGCCAGCACTTTTAACCCCCTTTTAAGCCCTTGTGGGGGGTCAAAAGCGCCGAGCTGCTAACTGCATAGCTGTGTCCGCTCCCGCCCCACGACTTCCTTTGATAAAAGAACGAAAATATACTTTTGTATCTTTTGTTTATAGTTATCAGTGATATTGCGAGAACTTGGCAGACTGCCCGGAGCTTTGTTTATATTTAATAGCTGCCAGCTAGCCTCAGGCAGAGAACAGCTCTTCACCGAGTAGGAGATGCTGTTAGATAGTGAGGGGAGAGATCAATCGGGTGCCACTCGCCAGGACGCTATCTCTGGTCGCCATGGCAACTGGGAATTGTCGAGCCCTGATCTAAAAAGATAATTAATGCATCTTGAATAGAAAACTATATAGTTTATCCAGCATGAAATAGAGCTTAGTTATGCAGCATGAGGCTGTATATTCTGCAATATTTACATTTTTGGTAAACGCATTCAATGAATCCAAGCTCTGCAAGCTGAGATAACATGCAATGCATTCACACAATTTCACAGTAGCCATGAGATAAAACAAAGTTCAGGAATATTCCTCTATCCCATTGTTTTGCAAATCTATGTACACTACAAACTGTATGAATGAATTGGTTCTAATATCGCTGTTTTACTAACCTGACAACTTATTATTCTAACTAGCAAACCTTTGTTTTGTTTGCAAATATTAAAGATTCTAACTACCAGCAAGAATGAGTCCTTACATTTAAAGAGCTCCTGTCATTTCAGATCCATCATGGCCGCGCCTGTTAGTGGGCATCCACTCACCTGTCGCCATGTCCCTCACCTTGTTGTCACTGCCGCATCCCCAGCTGTCCCATTAAAGTGAATGGAACTGTCGGTGAGTCAACAGCGGGTCAGAGGAGGAGCCGCTGTGGCACAGAGATGGCAGTTGCTCTTTAACAATTATGATTTAAATCAAGCCTTTTTATTAGTGATTATTTAACTTATACTGAAACTTAGGCTGGCCATACATTATACAATTTTCGTGCACATTTGTTTTAGGATTTACCAAAGCCATATAATTTGAGGTCAAACTTAAAAACACTTTCAATTTGTATGCATGATCCTTGCACTACTTAAATGAAGGTGGATCCAAAAGGAAATTGAACAAGAAAATTATAAAACATGGACCGCTTTATACCGAAAGATATTTATGGTCTGGAATCATGATCAGTAACCGAGGCCTTTTTGTCCTGGGGAGGTTGAAAACACTGCTTCAGATTCTGGTTATCAATTCGGGTTTTCCAAACTTCTGACTCAGAGCCAAGAAAATTCAAAGACTGCAGACAAAAGAACTAGCGGCAGCCTCTCCTATCCAGGCATGGGTAATTAGCACTGAAAAGGCTTCACAAAAAAAGGTCAAATGGAGAAAGTACAGAGAAAGTCATGCTTGTGTGGGACGCCTCGCTGAGGTCATAAAAAACGTCAAAAGTAAAAAGCCTGAATTTGTGTTAAAAAGAGAGGTTCCTTGTCAGCTACATATACAGGGGGTTCAACGCACTTTTTCCCCTATTCTGCACAACTATGTGCAACAGACTAAAACATTTGCCATGCTTTGGCCTGAATAATCCTGACTAGGATAGGTCACATCCCACCCTGAAGATCTCTCACAAACCTCTTTCCCATCCCAATCATTTGCTTTCTTATAGAGTCTTATAATAAAGCACCTCCCCCCACAATGGTCCTGGGGCTAAAAGAACCTCATATATCCAATCTGCTTGTAAAATCATCATACGTTCTCCATTGTCTGTCACTGGTAGCTGACACTAGCAAACATTGTCAGTCGTAAGGCTGTCCGGTGCATATACCTACAATGAGGATGTGTGCCAGTAATCAAACCTTCTACACTTTGGGAAGCTACCGTACAGCCACATTTTATGCTAAGCAAAAAAAGGTAAAAAGGAATACAAAATGGAATGTATCACTTTGTTGCATTGACAGAGTCATCCCTCTAGTTCAGCAGTAGGCAACCTTGGCACTCCAGCTGTTGTCACACGAAGCACTGTAGACTGGCAGCCCTAGGTATAAACCCCAGAGGCATGATGGGTATGGTTTCACCACAAAGTGCCAATGATGTCTGCCTCTGCTACACCACGGTTGACTACCCCTATTTTACATGGATCACAGCAGCATTTTAAGGCTACTTTCACACCAGCGTTACGGTAAAACACCACTAATTTGCGGTGCTTTTGCACCACTATTCGGGCGGCAGCGGTGCACTTTTATCACCCCCACAAGGGGTTAAAAGTGCCAGCTAGCGGCGCTCCTGAAGTGGTGTACAGCCAATTTGGGAGCGCTGCCCATTCATTTCAATGGGCAGGGGTGGCGGAGGAGCGGTGTATACATCGCTTCCACAACGCCCAAAAGATGCGGCTTGCAGGAGATTTTTTACCTTCCTGCAAACGCACCGCCCCAGTGTGAAAGCACTCAGGCTTTCACACTGGGGTGCATTAGGAGGCAGTTCAGAGGTGCTTTACAGGCGCTGTTTTTAGGGAAAAACACCTATAAAGTGCCTCTGGTGTGAAAGGGGCCTAAGTGAAATAAAGGACATTTCTCAATCATTGTGAAATGCTCCATAACTTGGCAAGGAAGAAAATAGTAAAGCAATATCTACTTCTGCACCAGCACTGAGAACATTTACCCCTAGGCCTACATTACCTGTATTCAGAACTAATTATAGGTCCTAAGCCATGACTGCAAAAGATTCAATTTCCTCATTGTTCTTTCTCCTACCCCAGAGGCAAACTTTCACATTCTTCTTCAAACGTACATGTACTGTGCATATTGGAGTAAGAGAAATAAGCCCATCTACTTTTATAAGCATTTCAAAAGTGCAAGGACATTGCTGAATGCAGGGATACACACCGAACCAAAAAGGTGAAAAAACAATTGTGTAATTGTGTAGATTAAAAAGTGAAAACACACATCCAGCGGTGTCCAGTAGGGTTTCAGCTGGTTTCAAAAACCAGGGAGACACCCACATTCCATAGTGAATAACAAGGCCTCCTGAGATGCGGTGGTTCTAAAGGCAGACAGATGGCCCACTCTGTGACCAAGAACTGTAAGAGGAGCAAAACAGGTCAGTGTACAGGCGAGCAAATTATTGCTGGAACTGCTGTGTTTGCTGTGCCTACATCTTGCTTTGAATCCCAACCACGACACTACCTGCCTGGAGTTTGCATGTTCTCCCTGTGCGGGTTTCCTCCGGGTACTCTGGTTTCCTCCCACACTCCAAAAAGACATTCTGGTAGGTTAATTGGATCCTGTCTAAATTGGCCCTAGTAGGTGTATGTATGAATGTGAGTTAGGGACCTTAGATTGTAAGCTCCTTGAAGGTAGGGACTGATGTGAATGTACAATGTATATGTAAAAGTGCTGTGTAAATTGACTGTGCTATACAAGTACCTGAAATAAATAAAATCAATGTATATACAGGCATCTTTGAATGCAAAGGAGTGCACTGTTCATGGAGAGAGAGAGAGAGAAGACACAGGTTTGCTTTAAATCCAGGTTCATCAGCAGCATATACTTTCTCTCTACTTCCCTCCACCTCTTATAAAACCCACATACTTCCTACCTCCCATCTGACAGTGACTCTCCACCCTTCAAGAATTTACCTGCAATTCTGCTGTTACAGGCAAGTACAATCATTTACAAAAATTCTGTAAGAGGGGAGTGTAGGGAAGAGATTGTTATGAGCACTTATCCTTTAATCCACTAGGATTTTGCAAGGAGTACACAATCACAAAACATGACAAAAACTAGCCAATGTAGCCATGGAAACCTGTTCCCAGGATATTTCCCACAGTAGATGGAAATAATATGAGATTATAATGGAACGGTGTCAGAATTTGTTCAGTATTTCAGACAACTAAGTTCCAACACACAGGTAGTGTTCATTCAGGAACAGACTACTGGCTTTCTTAGCCAACACCAAATGCAAATTGTTAGTTGTGTTGATGTTGATCAATGAAAACGCCATGGAAGTGGAAGTGAACAGTATCCAGCATTCATGGAGAACGCTCGTGTCCATTTGTTGAAGTACAACTAAAAAGGAAAAAGTTTCCCCCCCCCCCCCCCATTTTGGATACAGTAAGGGAGGTAACGCTTGTCAAAATTTTTCTCCACTTCCTGGCCCATAGCTAAAAACCGGAAGTCCCTGAG
>BLSH010230327.1:551503-577062 GCA_018402905.1 Glandirana rugosa
CCCCCTGGGATGCGGCAAAAAAGCCCCCAAGGGGAAGTTCTAGGAGTCGTGTGTTCGGCGCGGCGTTCAGCCTAGTAGTACTAGGTTGAAGACGACACTGAAGATAAGTTTAGTTACCCGAGGATATCCCTTGGTAACTAAAACTTATCTCCGTCTCTTTGCGGCGTCTTTCGATCGCGCCTTTTTGCACGTAACTGCAGTTACGTCTTGCGACTATTTTAGCTCAAAAATTGCGGTTGTAATAATAATAATAAAGAGGAATGCAAGTGACTGTCTGCGTCGAAGAAGTAATTGAAGTACCCCAAAATACAAGCAGGGGCCAGCTGATCTTTTCCCTGCCTAGTTAACTCCTAGTTGGACGAACATAAAACCCCATGAAGTTAATGAAGAAGCTGCGTCTGTCAGTGAACGTAAGGAGAAATAATAATAATAATGTTGGCGTTAAAAACTCGATTTTATCAGCGTTCTGCATTGACGTCAATGCACGTTTTTCCGCGCTAGCTTTCTGCGGCGTTTCTCTGCCTCTATTCAAAATCAATGGTTCCCTATAGGAGCCCATTGATTTGAATAGAAGTCACAGCAGAAGTTGGATCATGATGATCCGACTTGCGGCGCGGCTTGTGTGCTGAGGATCTTGAAGGGGAACCCCCGAAAAAACGGCGTAGGGTCCCCCCCCCCACAAAATCCATACCAGACCCTTATTTGAGCACGCAGGAAAGGGGGTGGGGACGAGCGAGCACCACCCCCTCGCAATCGGCGTTTACCGATTGGTTTGAGCAAGAGTTGCTGCATTTACAAACCATGAGAATTAATTTCTGCCATCTTTTTTTTAAACTAGTAATTGCGGTGATCTGCTATTTTTAATCGGGACTTTGATATTGGGGTGGACATGTCGGACATTTTTGACCCTCTTTGGGACCAATGACATTCATACAGCGATCATAAATTTAAATATCCACTGATTACTGTACAAGTGTCATTGGCAGCGAAGGGGTTAACCTGCAGGGGGAGATCTAGGGGTTAACTGTGCTGCCTAGGCGTGTTCTAACTGAGGGGGCTGGGCTACCATGGGCATAAGAGATCTAACTGATCCCAGTGACAGGAATCAGTAATTCTTTTACATACCATCTGACAGAGCGGGGAACCGCCATGTTTGGATCGGTGGTTCCCCGTTCTTTCCCTCTGGCAGGTCATAAAGCTCGCTGGCGGATATCAGGTCCGTCCCAGCCGCGGGCACACTCCTTTAGAGCCTGGTGGCGCGCTCCCGCCTGCTAACTGACCATGCGCGGATCGCCGCTTATATATGGCAATTCACGGAATAGAACCACACTGCCGCAGTAAATATGGGGTAGCTGGCCGGGAACCAGTTAAAAAAAGGCCCTCCATGTTATTCATTGAACACACACACACACACACACACACACACACACACACACACACACACACACACACACACACACACACACACACACACACACACACACACACACACACACACACACACACGTTTTTGAGCTGTAAGTAGCATAGGTGTTTTTAAGCTGTACAAAAAACCCAGGACCAGCGCGTTCGGAGGCTGCAGCGATAGAGGCATTTTGACGCTGATGCCAGCAAATCACTCAAAAAGGAGGCTTAACGTTGTATACACAGCGTTGAGCCTCGTCAGCCGTTTCTCTGCCCTATGGGAGCCCATTGATTTGAATAGAAGACGCACCAGAAGTTGGATCATGACTTGTGCTGAGGACCTTAAAAGGGGAAAAAAATACAGTTTTTTTAAAGGCATGGGGGTTCCCCTTAAAATCCATACCAGATAGAAGGGTCTGGTACCTCTTGGGGGGAGGGGGAACCCTACGCATTTTTTTTTTTTTTTTTTTGCGGGGGTTCCCCTTCAAGATCCTCAGCACACAAGTCGCACCACAAGTCGGATCATCATGATCCGACTTCTGCTGTGACTTCTATTCAAATCAATGGGCTCCCATAGGGAACCATTGATTTTGAATAGAGGCAGAGAAACGCAGCTAAAAAAACGTGCATTGGCGCCAATGCAAAACACTGATAAAAATCGCTATTTTAACGTGGCTTTTTTCCTGGCGTTTGTACTAGCTTTACAGCTTGTTTTTTAAAATGCCCATGCGTATGAGGCCTAAATGTAGCAAAATGGATACAAATTGTCACAATACTTTGTACTGTAAAAACACACAGAATCCTGGAGGTAGGGCATTCTAGACAGATGGCAACATTGACACCAGGCTGCCTGTTCCATTCTGGCTTGGGGGGGCCGGCATCTGAAACAAATGAATAAAGGGGGGGAAAGAGGCGCCAAGGAGCCTAGTGTAGTGTAGACTTACTACACCGTTTTGGACTCCTTTGAGCCTCTCTCCCCCCTTTATCCATTTGATTCTAACTTTTGGGTGGTACCATCTCTAGTTCAAAGGACTTGGAAATGAAAGGTTCCCATTTCATATTATAAATGAATAAGCAATCTGCATGATCAAATATTCAAAATGTTTAATCAATCTTCTCCTGCGGTCATTACAGGAATAGGCAACTGTCAAAACTGTCTGAGTCTGACTCCTGGAGCTGATAATATTCCTGTGGGAGAAGGAGATTGTTTGTTCTCTCACTAGGACAGAGATTATATATTTTTTGGCTGCTTGCTGGCATTTTTGGCACTTTATAATCTTAGAGCCCATGCTCTCTGGTAAGCAGGATTGCCCCTTTTTGTGCACCAAGGCGATGTGTTCTTTCATCCTCTCCACTCTAGATGGTCCTGCTTTCTTCACTCCTAACTCTGCTGCCATGAATATGTACTTTGGACTATGAATGATGAACTTTTATATATGAACGCTACATTACTTTATTATTATTGTCATTGTGGGTTCTATCAAGCTCATTTCTGTAGGCAGTTTTTTGTCTTTTTGACCTTGTTTATGCACCAAGCACAAATTTCAATTTAGTTTTAACTGTCAAAAAAAAAAAATACAGTTTAGGTCTACATGTAGCACAATTATCTATTACCTTGATATTTTTACTTGTTTGGATCAAAAATTATCTGCATGCTTACAAAAGATCCCTTTTATACACAGTATGTTTAAGCATAAATGACCTTACAAAGCAGGTCAAAGAAAAAGATACATGTTGGTTACACATTCACTTTAAAAGAAACCATTTTTTTTGTAAGAAAAATATTTAGGGTATAAGGCTTACAAAATGGTACCAGCCTGGCTGACATGCCAATACGTTGACTACAATACTTTCAGAGTTCTGGTAGCATTGGCTCGCTCAAACTTGAAGAGCTGGTGGGGGAGATGGAGCAGATCAATATATTGACTTTGTCTCTCTTCACTTCTTGTGGTCAGCGATTTACTAAGTATTCCATCTTTAGGCTAGACATACAGTTGTGCTCATCAGTTTACATGCCCTGGCAGAATTTATGATTTCTTGTCCATTTTTCAGAGAATATGAATGATAACACAAAAACATTTTTCACTCATGGTTAGTGTTTGGCTGAAGCCATTTATTATCAATCAACTGTGTTTACGCTTTTGAAATCATAATGACAACAGAAACTACCCAAATGGCCCTGATCAAAAGTTTACATACCCCAGTTCTTGATTCTGTGTATTGCCCCCTTTAACATCAATGACAGCTTGAAGTCTTTTGTGGTATTTGTGGATGAGGCTCTTTATCTTCTCAAATGGTAAAGCTGCCCATTCCTCTTGGCAAAAAGCCTCCAGTTCCTGGAAATTCTTGGGCTGTCTTGCATGAACGGCACGTTTTGAGATCTCCCTGGAGTGGCTCAATGATATTGAGGTCAGGAGACTGAGATGGCCACTCCAGAACCTTCACTTTATTCTGCTGTAGCCATTGGCCTTGTGTTTTGGATGATTGTCATGTTGGAATGTCCAAGTACGTCCCATGCGCAGCTTCCTGGCTGATGAATACAAATGTTCCTCCAGTATTTTTTGATAACGTGCATTCAACTTGCCATCAATTTTGACCAAATTTCCTGCAATTTTTCTGTTGTCATTAGGATTAAAAAAAAAAAAAAAAAAAGAGTAAAACACAGTTGATTGAGAATAAATGGCTTCAACCGAACACTATCCACGAGTGAAAGGAAAGGTTTTGTGTTATCATTCATATTCTCTGAAAAATGGCCAAGAAATCAAATTCTACCAGGGTATGTAAACTTATGAGCAAAATTGTATACCAATGCTACTAAAAACTTGGGCATTCAAAAAATAATAATATTTGGTCACAAAAAGGTAAGTAGATTTAAATCCAACCACTAAACTCATCTAAAATTGAACACATTCATGTAATTTTAAAGGTTGTTCTCGGATCTGCAGCTTTAATTAACACAAAACCTGGGGAGCCTGCCTTGCTTGTCCTCATTTAGGCATTTCCTGTTCTGAGCTGACAACAGAATTCCTGTATTGTCAACTCTGCTACACGTGTCCCTGGTGGAGACTACAAGCAGCTAGCTGTGCAGTCATGCGCTGTGCAACCATGTTCCACCTTTGTTATGGACAATAATCTGTTCCTGGGCCAATTCTGGATCGAGTGCAAGTAGATCGGAAGTGATTAAAAAATGGATGGACAAGATCAGCAATAAATCCGGCCCCATTTACACTTTTGTGATGTGGGAACGTGTGTGAGATCCCATGCATTCCTGCAGAGCGTGAAAATGCATAATAAACCAGCAGGTGTGGTGTGATTCACTCTTAATGGCACCCCAAATGCACGGCTTCTTTTGTGCGATTGAGGACATGTATGACACTGAAATTAATGAGCTGCCCTAAGCACATGTACAGGGCTGCGCCTGCATTGGTGTGAACGGAGCCGGAGTTGCAAAAAATAATAATAAAAAATGAGTAGCACAAACTAAATGCATAGAAAACGTGATGCCATTTGTTTATGCTGCACATTACTATCATCTAGTTAGGGTTTAGATTTATTTTAACATCCCACGTAGTAAATTTTACAATATGTGTTGGTTTGTGTAGCTTTAGTCATTTGTTTTTTAGCTAGTTTATGAATAGAAGGAAAAGCCCTGGGAGTCTGATCTTTTAAGGGGAATTCCATCCTGGATTATGTCGTTTTCAGTTCCTACAAAAGTAACAAAACAAAACTAAAAAAAAAAAAAAAAATCTCCTGGGTAACGGAAACAAGCATGTGTACCCACTCAACACAAAGATTTGCCAAGGTCATATGAGAAATAAAAGCGGAATTGTGTGAAGAAGCCCCCTCCTCTGAGACACAGGCCGTATACAAGATCTGATCATAAATAATCCGCTCTTCCACAGACTCAGACACAAGGTGTGGCAACATTCCTCATCAGCCTTCCCTAAAGGCATCTCCTCCTCCCTAATGGCTATAACCATGTTACATGACACCAAGAGAAAGCACAGACCCACTGCTGGCATTTAAAAAAAAAATACATTGGTCATTTAACTATCATTTAAACAGGGTTGTCACAAACATTACAAAAACCATCCAGATTGTGCCACTTTAATAGGCTATATTTAGACCTCTACAATATATATGTAAACCCAATCAATAACATTTCCTATACCCTTAACATAAAATTACATTTAAAAAGTCACCCTGTCACACACACTTCCAACAGAAATTACAAGTGGTGGTTTCAACACACATCATGCAGGCATAGCCCAATGTTGTCACCATCAAGAATTCCATCCCTGGAGTGCAACATATAGACAGGAAGTGACTGCAAAGAGGCATCAGGAAATCAGCAGCACTGAGATGCAACAAAATTATAAAACAGTGTTTTAGCAAATTAAGGTTTTCATCTACTCTAAAGCTGATCTACAATCAGCATTCATACTCTTATTCAGTTGCTACCCCCTTGCGCAGCAAGGGTTAACCTCATATGCAGATAGAGGAATAAGAAGAAACACCTTTTTACTTGTTCCTCCAACAGCCAGCACACTCCTACAATCTTCTCTGTGGGGGAGCCATCAGCGCACAATGTAAGGAGCATTGGTCCTGCATTGTACTCATTGATGTCAGAGAGACCACATCTGAGTAATAAGGGAAGAGGAATGATTTCAGAGGACTGGATGCACAGCAGGGAGGGAAGCCTGTGGGAGTGAGGAGCAAGGCAATCATTTCTCCTTTTTCCTTAAGCTGCTCATCACATTTCAACGAATTCCTATGAGATTCCGCCATCTATACCGTTTAGGCTCGGTTCACACCTAGGCGATCCGACTTTGCTAGGCGATTTGAAAGAGACTTCAGAGCTACTTAGGCATTACAATGCGACCTCGATGCCAGGTGACTGTCTGTGGAGAGTCAAAGAAGAGAGGGAGGGGGAGTTGCCTTAAAAAATGATTTTCTTTTTCCTGTAAAGTCGTTTCAAAGTGGCTTCTTCATAGACAGTGATCCGATTTGGAAGCGACTTCCATTGACTTCTATGGGCTCAAATCGCCTAGAAGTCTTTGAAATAGTACAGGAACTTTTTGAAATCGCCTTGAAGTCGGAGCGACTTGAGTAGCGCACATTAAGACAGCTCCATTCATTTCAATGGGATTTCTGTCAGGCGATTTGAGGTGAATTGGGGCAACAAAAGTCGGATCGCAAATCGCCTAGGTGTGAACCGGCCCTTAGAGTAGAGGAAGAAATTGACAGATTTCTCTCCAAGCCCACAGTGCTGAACAAAGGAAATCTAACAGTATAGCTAACCTTACCCCCAGACTAAACAAACGGTTAACCTTTGCTGTGCAAGAGGGCAGCAACTGAAAAGCAGCATATTAATGCAGATTGGATTTAAGTTTTAATGCACCACAATAAAATGCAGAGATGTGATTGTAGCCTAGGCCGTGGTTTCTTCAAGGTGTTAAAAATAAACTGCAACACAACAGAAGCAAAAAGATATTTAGCCTTCTGGAATGTTAAAGTCCACATCAACGGCTTTCACTTCCTGACATTCCTTAAATATTTTGGTAAAGAAAGTCATTAATGGGCAATAGACAGAAGCCGAATGGATTGTCCCATGATATAGTGCAGAGCAACAGATAATAAAGTAACAGGTTTCTTTCACAGGATAAGCGTCTTGCCAGCCCATCAAAAAAATAATAAATATATATATATATATATATATATATATATATATATTTGAAACCACTCACCACTTAAAAGTAACGTTTCTCAATAAAGTGAATGCGAAAACCCTGATAACCAGTGTGGTTTCCTAACCCAAATCAACCAAAATAAATCAGGTGCTTACAAAATCATTCAGGCTGGGTTCACACTTGTGCGAATTGGACAATGCAATTCATATGACAGGAGATTGTGACCGGCTCCCAATGGAGCCAGATCACATATCTCCGGATCGGCTGTGGAGCGAATTGCACAGGCTTCCTGTGCATCTTTGGCTCCATTTCAGGTCCAAATTGAGGCAAAAATTTGGGGCAGAGTCGTCCCTGAAACGGAGAACAGGGATGCACCAGACCCCAGCTGCGAGCCGCATCCGGCACAAGTGTGAACGCAGCCTCAAAGCGGTCGTTCAGGCTTGCTGTACTTAGCACATTTTTACTTTATTAAATAGATTGGCATAATAAAACAGCCATGTAGTGCAAAAAGCAAGCAGTATACAAATCCTGACCATACATCGGGAGATAATCCTCAGAGAAAGATTGTCTGATGCCCTCTAAATAATCCTCCAATGTTTAGGTCATCTCTACATTTGAAGGCTGGTTAAAGTGGATCTACACTGTATATGAACACCACAAAACAAAAACACCATTTCATTCATTTTCTGTATTCAAAGCAAACTCCCCTATCCATCCATGTCCCTATGCTTTATTGTGCTGAGAAATCACTTTGAAAACCACTCCTTAACATTTCTGGCCGTGGCCATGTTAGGTAAGGGCAGATAATTCATGTAGCATTTAGGCCCCTTTCACACGGGGTGGATCCGTTGGACGGACTCCACTAGTTCAGCAGGAATCGCTCCGCTGGTCCCCGCTGAGCAGGCGGATGACAGGTCCGTCTCTGCTCACTGTGCTGAGACAGACCTGTCAGATCCCCGCTGTTCTCTATGGGGATATTGGATGAAAACAGACAGCCTGTCCATTTTCATCCAATCCGATGAACAGATGGCGAATGTATCGCCATCCGTCTGTTTTCAGCGGATCTTGTCGGATCGGATGGCAGTCGAGTATCAGCGGACACATATCCGCCTGCCCATAGAAGTCAATGGGTGGCCCGCTCGGATCCACCTGAAAAAACGGACAGGCAGATCTGATCGTGTGAAAAGGGGCCTTACTCCCTGGAATCCATCTGCCCTTAGGCATGCAGTTGGAGGGGTGCTTAGCTAAAAATGCCCCTCCTGAAGACTCCTGGGATGTATGACATAATTTGCCTAGGCATAGAAAACAGGAAGTAACTGAAAAAAGGATAGGAAAAAAAAAAAAAGTTTTAAAACAATACAATATACCTTCCTATCGATTTACTAATGCTAAACAGCATAATCATTTAAAATAGTCAAAAGTTGATCGAGAGGGTGAAGTTCCACTTTAACCACTTGGCGACCGCGAGATCGTGCACTGTGAGCGCACGCGCGCCGCTGGAGGCGCGCTCACTGTGTTCGGGGGGGGGGCGGACTCGATCTCCGCCGGCCTCTATATGGAAGCCGTGATCACGCCCCTTCCCCTGCCAGTCAAACACTAACACAGTTAGAACACGCCCAGGGAACACAGTTAACCCTTAGAGAGCCCCCTGCAGGTTAACCCCTTCACTGCCAGTGGCATTTACACAGTAATCAATGCATATTTATAGCACTGATCGCTGTATAAATGCCAATTGTCCCAAAAAATTGGCAAAATGGTCCGACATGTCCGCCGCAATATCGCAGTACTGCTAAAAATCGCAGATCGCCGCCATTACAAGTAAAAATAAATAAATTCTCATCATCCGTAAACGCGGAAACTTTTGCGCAAACCAATCAATAAACGGCAAGTGCGATTTTTTTTTATCACAAATATGAGGAAGAATATAAATCGGCCAAAACCGATGGAAAAAAATGTTTTTTTTTTTAGGATTTGGATTTTTAGCAAAAAGTAAGAAATTTGTTTTTTTTTGCAAAATTGTCGCTCTTCTTTTGTTTTTAGCGGAGATCAGAAATGATGCAGCGGTGATCAAATACCACCAAAAGAAAGCTCTATTTGTGGGGAAAAAAAAGGACGCAAATTTTGTTTGGGTACAACGTCGCACGACCGCGCAAATGTCAGTTAAAGCGACGCAGTGCCGATACACAAAAAGTGCTCTGGTCCTAAAGTGTGAAATCCTTCCAGGGCTGAAGTGGTTAACCTGTACAGATCCGCGCTATAGACGAAAGACGTCTACAGCGCGGATCTGAAAATCCGGGTGGACGTCCGCCCCTTCACACGCCCCCTGCGCGACTCGATGTCCGCTCCTGACCCGCGATCGCCTTACAGAGCTGTAGAACGGGGAACCGCCGTGTTTACATCGCTGGGATCACTGGGATCAGTTAGATCTGTTATGTCCCGACCAGCCCATCCCCCCCACAGTTAGAACACACCCAGGGAACATTGTTAACCCCTTCACTGCCCCCTGCAGGTTAACCCCTTCACTGCCAATGACATTTATACAGTAATCAGTGGACATTTAAATTTCTGATCGCTGAATAAATGTCATTGGTCCCAAAAAAGTGTCAAAAATGACCGACATATCCGCTCCAATATCAAAGTCCCGATAAAAATCGCAGATCGCCGCCATTACTAGTAAAAAAAATAATAATAATAAAAACGCCATAAATCAATTCCCATAGTTTGTAGACGCGATAACTTTTGCGCAAACAAATCAATAAACGCCGATTGCGATTTTTTTTTACCAAAAATATGTAGAAGAATATAAAATCGGCCAAACCCAATGAATATTTTTTTTTTTATTTTTTATTTTGGGATATTTATTAGAGCAAAAAGTAAAAAATATTGTTCTTTTTTCAAAATTGTCGCTCTTGATTTTGTTTATAGCGCAAAAAATAAAAAAACGCAGAGGTGATCAAGTACCACCAAAAGAAAGCTCTATTTGTGGGGAAAAAAGGACATCAATTTTATTTGGGTACAACGCCACACGACCGCGCAATTGTCATTCAAAATGCTACAGCGCTGAAACCTGAAAATTGGTCTGGGCAGGAGGGGGGTTTAAGTGCCCAGTAAGGAAGTGGTTAAGGAATGCTTTGATATCAAACAGTTGGGAACAATTTTATATAAGGGCCGCTATGACAGGTGTATGGTTTCTTACATGACAGCTCCCATTATTTTTCTTATATAATGGGGGCATTAGAATTCCCATGTCAGATCTGGCCATCACCATAGACCGCCAAATGTTTAGCACATCAGGCCATCCACAAACAACTGGTTAAACTGTCAGGCTTTAAAAAAAAGCAGAAGTCAAATCTCAATTGGATCTGCAATTTGGTGGAGGGGGAATTCTATTGTCACATCAGACAAAGGAACATTGTTTTGAGGGCCCATTCATACTGCTGTGTTTTATACGCATGCATTGCAACAGCCTGAAGGTCCATGCACACTAAACAGCAGATAAAATGCCAGAACTGCTGACAGAAGTAGAAGAAAAAAAACACCCCTATGGAGCATATTGTACACTCACTTAAAGCGGAGTTCCACCCAAAAATGGAACTTCCGCTTTAAGCACTCCTCACCCCCTTACATGCCACGTTTGGCATGTCATTTTTGGGGGGGGGGGGGTGTGTCCCCAGGTTTCAGAGGGACTTCCTGTCCCTCTTCCACCTTCTGCCTCTGGGCCGCCTAGGCGACTCCTCCTCTCCTCCTAGGCGGCCCCTCCCTCCTGGCAATCTTCTGGGACACATCACAGGTCCCAGAAGATTGCCTGGCCACTAGGGATGAGCAGCGCGACTCGCGCAAGCGCAGTGGGTGCCCGGCCATGAAGCCGGGCCGGGTGACCACAATAGGAATGGCCGGGCCGTCGGGAGGAGCGGGGAGACGAGCGAGGCTTCGGGAGCAGCCGTCGCTGGACCGGGAGACAGGTAAGTTACTGTTTATTAAAAGTCAGCAGCTACACTTTTAGTAGCTGCAGACTTTTAACAAACAAAACAGTGTGGAACTCTGCTTTAAGCATGTTTTTCAAAAATGTACACTTAAAAACATTAAGCATTTTTTTCTGCCCGATAGCTCCTGTCAAAACACACACTTGTAATGTTTTTTTTCAGCCTGTACAAATATGCCTGTAAACGCCCAATTGTGCATGGACACACAGGCCAACAGAGTTGCTTCAACAGGCTGAAAGAAAAAAAAACACCAAGCCCCTGTATAGGCAGCATTTTTATGCCCAGTGTGCATGAGGCCTAAAACTGTTCACCAACTTCACCATAATAAAGTGAATGTTTGCACTGCACAGTGTTTAAAACATTCATTTTTGGGTTTTAGTGCATTGGGAGGTCTATAGAGCTCAAAGGCAGCAATGAACAATGTAATATGTTGTGTTGTTGGCCACAAGTATTAACAAGCATTGGTCAGTGGCCATTAATCCCATCCAAATTCTTAATTCAAAAATGTGTAAATATGCCAGACTTGCGTCACAGAACAAAAATAAAATGTAAAAAAATGGAGAGCACAGAAAAAGGCAAGTATAGCGTGAAAGAAGAAAACCATTAACTAGTAGAAACCAGTCTGTAGAATATATTTTTCCTTCACTGGCTTACAGGCGCATTGACACCAGAACGCGGTGCAGCAAACCTGCCTTCCAAGCACATTACCAGCACCACGTTCAAAACACACTAGAGTTGTGGTCTGCAGCGGTGTCAATGTTAACTTATGACAAGTGTTAATTTCGTCAACTAAAATACGACTAAAACGCCATTTCAGTCAAAAGACTAAGACTAAAACTAAATTGAAATTTGACGCCAAAATTAACATCTGCAGTGCATGTTCATACATAAACAACATTAGATTTTTCACTCCAGCAGTATAGGAGTTTGGAAATTGTAGAGAAATGCTTAAATAATGCATTACAATTTAACTAAAACCATTAGATTTTAGTCTACTAAATATGACTAAAACTGCAGAAGACTAAAATATGACTAAAACTAAAATACCATTTTAGTCCTAAGACTAAGAATAAAACTAAATCGAAATTTGCTGTCAAAAATTAACACTGCTTATGACACCCCAGATTTACCAAAACCATGTAGTGCAAGGGCCTGTCTGATTGTATACAAATTGAAACTCTTAAAAGTATGACCTCATATTAGATGGTTTTGGTAAATCTGAAGGAAAAAAAATTCTACAGAAATTTGTATAGTGTGTATCCAGCTAAGTGTTACTAAACCCACAACAGTAAAACCAGTCTGTATATGCAGAATAGCTTGCTTGTTATACTCGCTGTGGAATTTAAGGGGTTAATCCTCTGCATTGTGTAAAAAGGCTCTTTGATCCTGTATGGCCAAATACTTCCTGCTTGCACTGTCTGTGTGTAAGGCCATACTACATGCAGGCAGGGTTGTAAGTTTGCACATGCTCTGTTCGGTCTCTTATGCTGTGTTGGAGATTTCCAGTTTCAGTTGATTTTCAGGTCATATGGTATTTACATCACAAATGTGGGTGTGTATACAGATTTTAAATGACTGCCCAGACCCTCCCTCCTCCTCCCTCCCAGTAATTAAAA
Organism: Glandirana rugosa; assembly: GCA_018402905.1. NCBI lineage: Eukaryota > Metazoa > Chordata > Amphibia > Anura > Ranidae > Glandirana > Glandirana rugosa. The sequence continues at coordinate 564,197 of BLSH010230327.1, forward strand.
AAGAACACAGTGGGTAGAATATCGCATCTAGAATCAAGGAAGATCTGCCTCCCATAAAAGCACATGGACACAGACTGCAGCGGATTTCTAAAGGCAGTGATTCCATAAATGAGATAACACCACTGCACATTTTTTTTTTTTGCAGCATCTGTTGCAGCCTGCAGCCAACCATGTAGTGCAAGGGCCTGTCTGATTGTATACAAATTGAAACTCTTAAGGTATGACCTCATATTATATGGTTTTGGTAAATCTGAAGGAAATCAGACAACAAAAGTTGTATAGTGTGTATGGAGTCTTAAGGCCCATACACACAATGCAAATTTCAGACGGGAATTTTCATTCGACGGCTTGGCATCCGAAATGCTTATCGTTTGAGACTACTCATGCTCGGTAACGGAAAAAAAAGATGCAAAACTATTCAACATTACGTCACTTCTGGCTTTGGGTTCGGTCGTACAAACATTTTCATATGGTTAGTACGCTCTTCACTTTCAACATGAGACAAGCATCCAACAAAAAAAATGGACGTTCTGTCGTCCGAAAATCGGATTGTGTATATGAGGCTTTAGTGTCATGACAATGGTTTTACCAGACTGAGTGAGTGAAAATCTTCATAAGGAACCAGACAGATAAAAGGCTGATGGATGCTTTAGCTTTCCCCTACTCTACTCTATTAAGCACTTCCTGACCGCCTGCCGTGTTTTCACGGCGCCAGTCGGATTGCTGTGCGCGAATTGCCGTAAAAACACGGCGATCTGCGAACAGCCGCTAGTAAGAAATTTGGGTTTTTTTGCAAAATGGTCGCTCTTTTGTTTATAGCGGCGATCAGAAATGACGCAGAGGCAATCAAATACCACCAAAAGAAAGCTCTATTTGTGGGGGAAAAAAAAAAAAGACGCAAATTTTGTTTGGGTGCAACGTCGCACGACTGTGCAATTGTCAGTTAAAGCGACGCAGTGCCAAATCGCAAAAAGTGCTCTGGTCCTGAAGCTGGAAAACCTTCCGGTTGGTAAGTGGTTAAAAAAGCATTTTTATCTACGTCTGTGTTGCTAGTTGAGATTTTTACTCACTTCCTATCTGGTTTCATGGGTACTCAACCTGTGGCCCTCCAATTGTTGCAGAACTACAAGTCCCATGAGGCATTGCAAGGCTGACAGTTAAAAGCGTGACTCCCAACGGGCGAGGCGTGATATAAAAATTGTAGTTCCACAGGTTGAGAAACTATCGCTCTAATAAAGCCCCAGACAGCGGTAAAAACCTGTCAGTGGTTCCAACCTTTCCCACTTAAAATTTCAAGAGAAAAAAAAAAAAAAAAAAGAAAGTTCTGGTTGGATGTGCAGCATTAAATGGTGTAGAAATCGCTTTAGGGTGACCACAGCACATGCAGCAGCTGACAATAACTAAGTCATGAGTCACCAGGATCCACCTTAGTCTTCTCCCTGATCAGACCAATAGATGTATGCAGCACATACCTAATAAAGCACTGCTTCCTTTCCATCTATAGGAATAGAAAGGATTCAGGATGGAACTCTCTTCGGTCTCTCTCACAGGGGTGTTCCAGCAGTCTGCATCTGACTCATGATTGCATGGATCAAAAATGGAATGCAATGTACCCCTATGGGCAGTCAGATGTGCGTCCACCTATACAGCTGTGTTCATAAGTTTACATACCCTGGCAGAATTAATGATTTCTTGGCCAGTTTTCAGAGAATATGAATGAGAACACAAAAATGTTTCTTTCACTCATGGTTAATGTTTGGCTGAAGCTATTATCAACTGTGTTTAATCTTTTTAAAACAGAAACTACCCAAATGACCCTGATCAAAAGTTTACATACCCTGGTAATACTGGCCCGATAACATGCACACAAGTTGACACAAAGGGTTTTGAATGGCTATTAAAGGTAACCATCCTCATCTGTGATCTGTTTGCTTGTAATTAGTGTGTGTGTGTGTATAAAAGGTCAATGAGTTTCTGGATTCCTGACAGACCCTTCCATCTTTCATCCAGTGCTGCACTGACGTTTCTGGATTATGAGTCATGGGGAAAGCAAAAGAATTGTCAAAGGATCTGCGGGAAAAGGTAGTTGAACTGTATAAAACAGGAAAGGGATATAAAAAAAGATATTCAAGGAATTGAGAATGCCAATCAGCAGTGTTCAAACTCTAATCAAGAAGTGGAAAATGAGGGGTTCTGCTGAAACCAAACCACGGTCAGGTAGACCAACTAAAATTTCAGCCACAACTGCCAGGAAAATTGTTTGGGATGCAAAGAAAAACCCACAAATAAATTCAGGTGAAATACGGAACTCTCTGAAAACATGTGGTGTGGCTGTTTCAAGATGCACAATAAGGAGGCACTTGAAAAAAGATGGGCTGCATGGTTGAGTCGCCAAAACCATTACTACGCACATGCCACAAAGTATCCCGCTTACAACACGTCAAACAGCACAGAGACAAGCCTCAAACCTGGTACAAAGTCATTTGGAGTGATAAGACCAAAATTGAGCTTTTTGGCCACAACCATAAATGACACATTTGGAGAGGAGTCAACAAGGCCTGTGAAACATGGGAGGTGGATTGCTGATGTTTAGGGGATGCGAGAGCTACAAAAGGCACAGGGAATTTGGTCAAAATTGATGGCAAGATAAATGCAGTATGTTATCAAAAAATACTGGAGGAACATTTGCATTCATCAACCAGGAAGCTACGCATGGGACGTACTTGGAAATTCCAACATGACAATCATCCAAAACACAAGGCCAAGTCGACCCGTCATTGGCTACAGCAGAATAAAGTGAAGGTTTTGGAGTGGTCATCTCAGTCTCCTGACCTCCAGATCATTGAGCCACTCTGGGGAGATCTCAAACGTGCAGTTCATGCAAGACAGCCCAAGAATTTCCAGGAACTGGAGGCTTTTTGCCAAGAGGAGTGGGCAGCTTTACCATCTGAGAAGATAAAGAGCTTCATCCACAAATACCACAAAAGACTTCAAGCCGTCATCGATGTTAAAGGGGGGCAATACACGGTATTAAGAACTGGGGTATGTAAACTTTTGATCAGGGTCATTTGGGTAGTTTCTGTTGTCATTATGATTTAAAAAGAGTAAACACAGTTGATTGATAATAAATGGCTTCAGCCAAACACTAACCATGAGTGAAAGAAAAGTTTTTGTGTTATCATTCATATTCTCTGAAAAATGGCCAAGAAATCAAATTCTGCCAGGGTATGTAAACTTACGAGCACAAAATTTTATAATATATATATATATATATATATATATATATATATATATATATATATATATATATACACACACACACACACACACACACATACATACATACACACACACAGACACAGACACACACACAGTTCGGTCCATAAATATTGGGACATTGACACAATTCTAACCTCTTGGCTCTATACACCACCACAATGTATTTGAAATGAAATGAACAAGATGTGCTTTAACTGCAGACTTTCAGCTTTAATTTGAGGGTATTTACATCCAAATCAGGTGAACGCTGTATGAATTACAACAGTTTGTATATGTGCCTCCCACTTTTTAAGGGACCAAAAGTCGTATCATAACAATCATAAATCAAACTTTCAATTTTTAATACTTGGTTGCAAATCCTTTGCAGTCAATTACAGCCTGAAGTCTGGAATGCATAGACATCACCAGACGCTGGGTTTCATCCCTGGTGATGCTCTACCAGGCCTCTACTGCAACGGTCTTCAGTTCCTGCTTGTTCTTGGGGCATTTTCCCTTCAGTTTTGTCTTCAGCAAGTGAAATGCAAGCTCAATCGGATTCAGGTCAGGTGATTGACTTGGCCATTGCATAACATTCCACTTCTTTCCCTTAAAAAACTCTTTGGTTGCTTTTGCAGTATGCTTCGGGTCAAACACTTCAGAATTCATCCTGCTGCTTTTGTCAGCAGTCACATCATCAATAAATACAAGAGAACCAGTTCCATTGACAGCCATACATGCCCACACCATGACACTACCACCACCATGCTTCACTGATGAGGTAGTATGCTTTGGATCATGAGCAATTCCTTTCCTTCTCCATACTCTTCTCTTCCCATCACTCTGGTACAAGTTGATCTTGGTCTCATCTGTCCATAGGATGTTGTTCCAGAACTGTGAAGGCTTTTTTAGATGTTGTTTTGCAAACGCTAATCTGGCCTTCCTGTTTTTGAGACTCACCAATGGTTTACATCTTGTGGTGAACCCTCTGTATTCACTCTGGTGAAGTCTTCTCTTGATTGTTGACATTGACACACATACACCTGCCTCCTGGAGAGTGTTCTTGATCTGGCCAACTGTTTTGAAGGGTGTTTTCTTCACCAGGGAAAGAATTCTTCGGTCATCCACCACAGTTGTTTTCCGTGGTCTTCCGAGTCTTTTGGTGCATTCTTTCTTAAGGATGTTCCAAACAGTTGATTTGGCCACACCTAATGTTTTTGCTAGCTCTCTGATGGGTTTGTTTTGTTTTTTCAGCCTAATGATGGCTTGCTTCACTAATAGTGACAGCTCTTTGGATCTCATATTGAGAATTGACAGCAACAGATTGCAAATGCAAATAGCACACTTGAAATTAACTCTGGACCTTTTATCTGCTCCTTGTAAAAGGGAATAACACACACCTGGCCATGGAACAGCTGAGCAGCCAATTGTCCCATTACTTTTGGTCCCTTAAAAAGTGGGAGGCACATATACAAACTGTATAATTGTAATTCCTACAGCGTTCACCTGATTTGAATGTAAATACCCTCAAATTAAAACTGAAAGTCTGCAGTTAAAGCACATCTTGCACATCTTGTTAGTTTCATTTCATATCCATTGTGGTGGTGAATAGAGCCAAAAAGATTAGAATTGTGTCCATGCCCCAATATTTATGGACGTGTGTATATATATATATATATATATATATATATATATATATATATATATATATATACACACATACACACACACACACACACACACACACAATGGCAGAGTCTAGAAGGAGGTTGTGGCCCAGAATTCTCAACCAGATGGGTTAAGGGGCTCCAGGGAACTTGTGGCATGTAGAGGAAACTATCTTTTCAGTTTCTGCAGTATTTTCTAAAGTTAGTTTTGGGACCTGGAGCCTGGAGATGTCAAAGTGACCCAGGTAGGTTTAAATCTCCAATCCTGGATCCAGGTATCCAGAACATCCAGTGTACTGATTGGTCAGGTGCGTGCTGGGCTTTCAGCAATAGCCTGACCATGGTTCTGAGCTCCACTCTGGCAGACAGTAGGTCTGGCCCAGGAGTCATCCATGTGGGAGCCAGTGCAGCAAGAGGCTGCTAGCTGTGTGCACCAAGTTGGTCGTTGAACAGTCAGTAGGAGACAGACAAGGGCCTGGACTGTAAGGCCAGAGCAGCAGTGCTGCAACTGAGAGCCAAAAGGCCTGGCTGTTGTTTATGTTAATAGGAGAAGAAATGCTGAAAACCCCTGTCAGGGAAGCCTGTGTTTGCTGAACTTTCTTTTAACCTCTGGGCACTTAAACCCCTTTAACCAGACCAATTTTCAGCGCTCTCACATTTTGAATGACAATTACTCAGTCTTGCAACACTGTACCCATATGAAATTTGCGTCCTTTTTTTTTCACACGAATAGAGCTTTCTTTTGCCAGTATTTAATCTTTGCTGGGTTTTCTTTATTTTTTTGCGCTATAATTAATAAAAGACCGAAAATTTTGTAAAAAAATGTATTTTTATAAGTTTCTGTTATAACATTTTGCAAATTAGTAATTTTTCTTCATAAATTTTGGCCAAACTTTATACTGCTACCTATCTTTGGTAAAAAAAAACTAATTAGTTTATATTATTTCATCTTTGTGAAGGTTATAGAGTCTACAAGCTATGGTGCCAATCACTGAATATTGATCACACCTGATGTACTGACGACCTATCTCGTTTCTTGAGACCCTAACAAGCCAGGAAAGTATAAATACCCCCAAATGATCCCTTTTTGGAAAGCAGACATTCCAAGGTATTTAGTAAGAGGCATGGCAAGTTTTTTGAAGTTGTAATTTTTTCCCACAATTCTTTGCAAAATGAAGATTTTTTTTTTACAAAATTGTCATATGTTAACAGGTTATTTCTCACACCCAGCATATGCATGCCACAAATTACACCCCAAAACACATTCTACTACTCCTCCTGAGTATGGCGATACCACATGTGTGAGACTTTTACACAGCGTGGCCACATACAGAGGCCCAACATGCAGGGAGCACCATCAAGCGTTCTAGGAGCATGAGTTGCACATATAAAATTTCTTGACTACCTCTTGCACTTTTGAAGGCCCTGGAGCACCAGGACAATTGAAACACCCAAAAAATGACCGCATTTTTGAAAGCAAACACCCCAACGTATATTCTAGGAGGCATAATGAGTCTTTTGAACATGTCTTTTTTCTTCACAAGTTTTTGGAAAATGCGGAAAGAAAATGAAAACGCTTTTTTTTTTTTTTTTTTTACACAAAGTTGCCCATTTATACAATATTTCTAACACACAGCATGTACCTAGCAAAAATGACACCCCAAAATACATTCTACTACTCCTCCTGAGTATGGCGATACCACATGTGTGACACTGTTACACAGCCTGGCCACATACAGAGGCCCAACATGCAAGGAGCACCGTCAGGTGTTCTAGGGGCATACATTTCAAATCTAATTTGACTACCTTTTGGTGGTGGTGGCATGGATAGGCACTGTAGTGACACGGATGAGAACTGATGTGGTATGGATGAGCATGAATGAGGCACAAATGAGCCATGGATGGGGATGGATGAGCATGGATGTTCCTGTGTGGGCGCGCGGGAAGCGTGATTCTGGGAGGACGTCACTGTACGTCCTCCCAGAATTAAGCAACCGCCCTGTAGCGGTCATTCGGCTATGGGCCAGTTGTTTAGTGGTTAATAAAAATGGGCAAACAAAGCACTTAAAGCGGAAGTATACTCATCAATTTGATAGTGTCAAAGAAGAGTTAATATTGCCGGCATGCCGGAAATGCTAGCGGCCTCCTTGGTTGTGCTCTCAACCAAACTACCAAACCATCCAATGGGTGGTGTCATAATGGATCACATGGGCAGCATCATGGCAGTTGCAGATTAAACAGAGGCTAAGATGTCAGCTTCCTTGGCTGAAACCCATTGGAGGGCTTACAACCACTTTAAAAAGAAGAAGCAGTGAGTGGCGCAGTCCTTAAAGCTCTACGTTTGATGCTAATTCTTAATTTAAAAAAAAGAAAAATTAAAATAAATAAAAATGTGTGTATAATAAATATATATATATATATATATATATATATTTTATAAATGTTTGTGACATTTATAAAACACATTTTTAAATTGTGTATATATCTATCAAACAAAATAAATACAATTAAAATCAAAACAAAAAAGTCAAATAATAATAATAATGATAGGCAGAGTTGAAAGCGCCCTTTTTTTGTCATCATTTCTAGCTCCTCTGTAGTACAACAAAAAATAATAATTAGGCATTGGTTTTATCCTTTCTCTCTACCCAAAACTAAGAAGTTGTGTCTTCCCATTCCATTGCAGTGTGAGATCCAATAATCCACAATAACGGTGGGGATGGGTGAGGTGTAGGGAGGGCAGTATGCAGATTCCGGGGTGGTGAGGTGTATGGAGGGCAGTATGCAGGTTCCGGGGTGCTCAGGTGAGGTGTATGGAGCATGCAGGTTCCGGGGTGGTGAGGCGCGGGCTCTCACACACACAGATCCTCCTATGGCGGTGCTGTATATGGGAGGCTGTGCTTGCAGACAATAGAGTGCACGTTCTTTCCCCTCACCCCCAGCCCAGCACACACTTACCAGTATGAGGAGAAGGACGCCTCCTCCGGCCGGACCCCGCCGCATAGTGAGTGAAGCCCGGGGGGTTCTCCTCAGAGTTGGGGTGAAGTCCGAGTGTGAGGGGGGTGATGAGAAGCGCTCTGGACTCCGCACTCCTCACACCACAGCAGAAAATGGAGCCGTCCGGGTGCAGGGAAAGGTGTAGAGAGCGGGGGAGGGGAGGGGAGCAGGGAGGGGCTGTGACACGCCGTGGACTGCACTGTATACAGGTGATACCGCCCGGGGTGACACTGCCGCCGTCACTGCTAGGTGTGTCAGCCAGGGACTCCTCTCTCTCCATGCTCCTTCTCTCTCTGTATACAGTGTTGTCATCACAATGTTTACTAATATCCCATTCCAGTGTTTCCTATGTGTGTTCCCATCCCAGGGCTCATTGTCAGCTATATCATGCCGCCACAATATCCTCCAGAAGATTTACCCCCCTTCCTGACCAGAGCACTTTTTGCGATTTGGCACTGCGTCGCTTTAACTGACAATTGCGCAGTCGTGCGACGTTGTACCCAAACAAAATTGATGTCCTTTTCCCCCCACAAATAGAGCTTTCTTTTGGTGGTATTTGATCCCCTCTGCGTCATTTCTGATCGCCGCTATAAACAAAAAAAGAGCAACAATTTTGAGAAAAATTCTTACTTTTCGCTATAATAAATATCCAAAAAAAAATAAAATAAAAAAAAAATGTATTCATCAGTTTAGGCCAAAATGTATTCTTCTACACAAAATCGCAATCAGCGTCTATTGATTGGTTTGTGCAAAAGCTGCCACGTTTACAAACCATGAGAATTCATTTATGGCGTTTTCACTATTTATTTTTTTTTACTAGTAATGGCGGTGACCTGCAATGTTTTATAGGGGCTGCGATATTGTGGCGGACAGATCAGACATCTTTGACACTTTTTTGTGACCGTTGACAGCGATCAGACCTAAAAATAGCCACTGATTACTGTGTAAATGTCACTGGCAGTGAAAGGGTTAACCTGTAGGGGGCGCTCTAGGGGTTAAGTGTGTTCCCTCACTGTGTTCTAACTGTATGGGGGCTGGGCTGGCAAGGGCATGACAGATCTGACTGATCCCGATTACAGGGATCAGTGTCATGCCGCCTGTCAGAGCGGGGAACTGCTCTGTTTATACATCAGAGGTTCCCCCATTCTTCCTCTCTCACAGGCAATCTCGGGACATAGGGTCCGCCTGACCCGTGGCCCCACTCAGGGAGGACACGAGAGCGCACCGGCACATGCCCGCCCGCTATCTCGCATGCGCCGATCGCCATTTATAGACAATCTGCGATATGCTGCCGACTTGTCGCCGTATATCGGCGCTACACAGTCTGCAAGTGGTCATGCAACGTTGTACCCAAATAAAATTTTGCACTAGTTTCCTACAAATAGAGCTTTCTTTGATGGTATTTGCTCACCTCTGAGTTTTTATTTTTTGCGCTATACAGTAAGCAAAAAAAGGCCAACAATTTTGGGGGAAAAAAACTGTATTTTTTACTTTCTGTGATAAAACCTTTTCAAAAAAATGTTAAAAAAATCTAATTTAGGCCAATATGTATTCTGCTACATTTTTTTGGTAAAAAAAATCCCAATAAGCCCAAAAGTTATAGCGTCTACAAACTGTGGTATATATAGTAGAATTTTTATTTTATTTTTTATACTAATAATGGCGACAATCAGCAACTTATAGCAGGACTACAATATTGCAGCGGACAATCAGACACCAACTGTCACTTTGTGGAAACCAACTAATTCAGTGATCAGTGCTAAAAATATGCACTGTCACTGTACTAATGACACTGGCTGGGAAGGGGTTAAACAGCTAGGGTGATTAAAGGGTTAAATGTGTGCCTAGCCAGTGTTTTAGGGTACACAGGAAAAAGAAAATCCATCACATCCTCGCTGTCAGGACAGAGCTCTGCCTTGTGTACATAGGCAGAGCTCCATCCAGCTTCTCTCCTTAAAGATCGGCGGGTGTCTGTGGATATCCTTTCCCCCGGCACTCCCTGATCAGCTTCTGCTGTGACAAATCACAGCAGCAGCGGTACACCAGCGGCACCCGCACGCACCCCCCCCCCCAAATGCAGAATCAAATATATACAAACACTGTTACTGGTAAGACCAGCTACAATATCTCACAAAAGTGAGTACACCCCTCACATTTTTGTAAATATTTTATTCTATCTTTTCATGTGACAGCACTGAAGAAATGACACTTTGCTACAATGTAAAGTAGTGAGTGCACAGCTTGTATAACAGTGTAAATTTGCTGTCCCCTAAAAAAAACTAAACACACAGCCATTAATGTCTAAACCACTGGCAACAAAAGTGAGTACACCGCTCAGCGGAAATGTCCAAACTGAGCCCAAAGTGTCAATATTTTGTATGGCCACCATTATTTTCCAGCACTGCCTTAACCCTCTTGTGCATGGAGTTTACCAGAGCTCCACAGGTTGACACTGGAGTCCTCTTCTCTTCTCCCTGAGGACTACTTCACGGAGCTGGTGGATGTTAGAGACCTTGCGCTCTTCCACCTTCTGTTTGAGGATGCCCTACACTGTATAACAGTGTAAATTTGCTGTCCCCTCAAAATAACTCAACACACAGCCATTAATGTCTAAACTGCTGGCAACAAAAGTGAGTACACCCCTAAGTGAAAATGTCCAAATTGGGCCCAATTAGCCATTTTCCCTCCCCAGTGTCATGTGACTTATTAGTGTTACAAGGTCTCAGGTGTGAATGGACAGCAGGTGTGTTAAATTTGGTGTTATCGCTCTCACTCTCTCATACTGGTTACTGGAAGTTCAACATGGCACCTCATGGCAAAGAACTCTCTGAGGATCTGAAAAAAGAATTGATAAAGATGGCCTAGGCTATAAGAAGATTGCCAAGACCCGAAAACTGAGCTGCAGCACGGTGGCCAAGACCATACAGCGGTTTTACAGGACAGGTTTCGCTCAGAACAATCCTCGCCATGGTCGACCAAAGAAATTGAGTGCACATGCTCAGCGTCATATCCAGAGGGTGTCTTTGGGAAATAGACATCTGAGTGCTGCCAGCATTGCTGCAGAGGTTGAAGGGGTGGGGGAATCAGCCTGTCAGTGCTCAGACCATACGCCGCACACTGCATCAAATTGGTCTGCCTGCAAACAGTTTACTGAAGCCCGCAAACAGTTTACTCAAGACAAGCAGACTAAGGACATGGATTACTGGAACCATGTCCTGTGGTCTGATGAGACCAAGATAAACTTATTTGGCTAAGATGGTGTCAAGCGTGTGTGGCGGCAACCAGGTGAGGAATACAAAGACAAGTGTGTCTTGCCTACAGTCAAGCACGGTGGTGGGAGGGTCATGGTCTGGGGCTGCATGAGTGCTGCTGGATCTGAGGAGCTACAGTTCATTGAGGGAACCATGAATGCCAACATGTACTGTGACATACTGAAGCAGAGCATGATCCTCTGGGATACTGCCCTGGGCCGCAGGGCAGTATTCCAACATGATAATGACCCCAAACACACCTCCAAGACGACCACTGCCTTGCTAAAGAAGCTGAGGGTAAAGGTGATGGACTGGCCAAGCATGTCTCCTGACCTAAACCCTATTGAGTATCTGTGGGGCATCCTCAAATGGAAGGTGGAGGAGCGCAAGGTCTATAACATCCACCAGCTCTGTGATGTCGCCATGGAGGAGTGGAAGAGGACTCCAGTGGCAATCTGTGAAGCTCTGGTGAACTCCATGCCCAAGAGGGTTAAGGCAGTGCTGGAAAATAATGGTGGCCACACAAAATATTAACACTTTTGGCCCAATTTGGACATTTTCACTTAGGGGTGTACTCACTTTTGTTGTCACCGGTTTAGACATTAATAGCTGTGTGTTGAGTTATTTTGAGGGGACAGCAAATTTACCCTGTTATACAAGCTGTACACTCACTACTTTACATTGTAGCAAAGTGTCATTTCTTCAGTGTTGTCACATGAAAATATATAATAAAATATTTGAGGGGTGTACTCACTTTTGTGAGATACTGTAGTTAGTCTTACCAGTAATAGTGTTTCCAGGAATCTTCCAGGACAGCTCACTTGAAAGATGAGTGGCTCCTCCTGCAACAGGAAACACACACTAGAAAAAAATTAAAAGGCCCCTCCCTACTTGCTCCCCTCAATTATGAGGCACAAGGGAAAAAAAACGTCTAATATCAACAGATCCTAAGACCATAGAACTAAACCAACAATCCGAGTGGGAATACAGACGCTGTCCTGAAAGATTCCTGGACTAAATGAGGCTTTCCCTAATCATCTTCCAGGACAGCTCACTTTAGAGGACAAATAAAAAAGCATACCTTAGGAGGTGACCACAGCATGTAGAACTTTCTTTCCAAAGGATAAATCCAGGGTGGATAGCATCTCCACTCGGTAGTGCTTGATGAAAGCAGGGGATGAAGACCACACCGTAGCCCTTGCAATCTCTTCCCACGCAGCACTTGCTCGTTTGGTCCATGATGTGGCTAGCAGTCTTGTAGAATGTGCCCTAGCACTGAAAAAATATATATCAGCACTTGCTCTGACTGTAAAATAATCAGTGGATAAACAATTCATGCATGCAAAAAAACTGTGCAGTGAATTAGATAATTTATCCCCAATTAGCAGTTACTTCTCTAATCAAATAAATCACCAAGTGTCCAACACCAACACCGAATGATCCAAGCACTGACCAGATGGAAATCCTGGTATGTATACCCAGCAAAAATCCATTTGTGGATCCTCTGGAGGCTTTGTATCACTGCACAGACTCAGTTTTCATTAATGGAACCCATATCTCTCATTGGTGTTAAGGAGGAAGAAAATGAAAGTCTTCATAGTGCAAAACTGTCTGTTTATTTTATAAAACCATTGTCACAACCGACACTAGGTGCAACAGCACATTCGCCCACTTAAAGCGGAGTTCCACCCAAAAA
>BLSH010230327.1:595196-624555 GCA_018402905.1 Glandirana rugosa
CCATTTGGTCCGTAATCGACGTCTTTCTCCCTCCCGTACACACATCAGGACACCATTTATTAATTATGGTCAGATAAACGGGAAGCCGTAACCTGTTCAGGTAATGATCCCAGGGGATTTTTAACAATGACGGAAAGGTACGAGTCTAGAGTCAACAATTCTCTGTACCCGAAAAGTCACATTAGAGTCGAGATACTCGGATGACGATGGACGAGGGACACTAGACCATTTTTCAGGTCGTCTAGTGAAATGAACCAGTTGGTCGTGTACTCTCTCCATGCCACATACCGTTCGGTTTTTAGAAATTTATTAGGTAAAACATATTTCACCCGTTTCAGAAGAAGACAGATCAAAAATGACGAATCTAGCAAGCACATTGTTATCAGAACAGAAAGTGGGGGGAAAGGGGGAGGGGGTGGAGGGCTTCCCCAATGGATCCCCAGATAGCAGTAAAAACTAGACAGAAGAAGACTTTGCCCACTTTATACAAAATGGATTATTTAAAGATTTTTGGCTTGCCATACACCGTACCTCTCTCATGTGCTGGTTGACCAAGTAAAGTGATCTGCTGGACTTTTTACCAGATCACAGGGAGCAGGTAGCAGTAGGCTCATAGAGCTGAGATTACACTGAAAAGCCCATGTCTCTTAACAACTGAGATCTGAGCATGGAAAGGCAGTAACAATTTTTAGGGGACCCTAGTAATGGACTTGTCCAATGCCGAAGGGCAAATAGACTGGTATTAATTATTTACCACAGGACTACACACATGCCCTCCCTCTTTCTGCAGCTAATGCCTGGTTTACCAGACTCTTATTTTCCAGGTTTAGGTAAGCTGCATTTGCATTTTTATGTGTGCTAACAAAAGGAAAGAGGAAAGGAAAGGCCTTTTGACACTGATTACCAGTGGTTTGGAAAATTTGAACTTGGCAGACTGCTGGTTTATGGGTGTGGATTGGGCAATCTGCCGAGTAAGTGGATTTTCATGACCTGCTCATCCCTAGTTTCTAGTGTAATACAAAATTACATTTCTTGCAGTTAAATAATTATCCGCCTTGTCCAGTCAAAAACAACCTCAATAACTATGATTTTTGCTGCAGCTCCTGTGTGAGAAGCAAGGTAAAATTGCACACAAAACTTTCTTTAAATTGCACACAAAACTTTGTTTTTAATTTTGGGTAGAGTAGAAAAAAACAGAACCTCCACAGAGCTTGTATTGCTGCCTATCCCCATTGGAGAGATTTCTACCACTTTCTGTCCAAGAAACTTACGGTAAATGGAAACAAGAGAAAACCCTAACTAATGATGCTGCACAATCTTACTATCCATGTGTTATTAGTTCTACTTTCATGCCTACAGATTTTAATATTGATGTTCTGTCTTTAAGTTTATGTACCAATACATTTTGATATATTTTTATATCCTACTTTGTCAGTGCCTTAAAAGTCCCACCACAAGGGGTACTCTCTTGCTTGCATTAGTAAAATAAAATACATTTTGGTACACCCCTCATCTATTAAGGGAGAAATAGTGGACACTGGATTCTTGTGGAAGGGACTATATGCTATGTGCTTGGAGAAAGCCACATTATCTTGGGAATACAATACAAAGACAAATCATCATCTTAAGTTTACAGAATATATATTTTGTTTCCAAGACTAAATGTGGGGGTGTGACTAGTTGAGGGATTTTTACTGAGCAGTACCCTTTCCAATATAATTTGGTGCTTGGTGGGAATGTACATTTTCTTGGGAATACATACTAAAGACAGCCCAATATGCTCTGGTCTTGAGTCTGGACAAAATAGAAGTTTTAAAAACAAGTTTGTATCAGTTTTCTGTGAGTTAACACACTTATTACTCCTTTTTGCTTTTTTTGAGATTTGCCCCAATACATTTTTTTACATTTTCCATGCAACTGTTTACTGCTACTTTTGAAGCTGTTAGGGTCTGGATTTATACTGTAATAAAAATGATAAACTTAGTGGTAACTGACAGCCCACTCCCTCCCTCCTCCTTCATGCCCACTAACCAGCTAAACACAATGGGCGCGTGATATTACATCTTGATTGGTGGGTGCTTCACCTCCCTGTTATTGTAAGACACAGGCTGTAGGGGCGTGACACAGCTTGTGACTGGCAGAAATCCACCCACAGCATGTTATTGCCAAAAAATAATAAAGATTTGATTTCAAATGTATATTTGTCTAAGGATTTAAACAGTTTATTGATAATAATTATTTTTACTGTGTATTCCAAAGGCTGTTATTTTTTTATTTTGAACATCCTCCTGCTTATGTTTCCCTGCACACAGGCTGAGAAAGAGCTGGGTCGTGTGCAGATCGGCTGGGAGAGAAGATGGCTGAAAAGATAGAGGGGATTTTAAACTAGATGATGGGGGGAGGTTCCAAATGTAGAACTAGCCTGCGTGGAAAAAGGTACAGCAAATAATATTGGGGGCATTAGCGGTAGGGTGACTAGATTACCAAAACCCAAGGTTAGCAGGTTGGCAAATCCAAATTGCAGCCTCATTACAACTAACCAGAATATGGCATGCGACCGGACAAAATTGTGAGGCTTGTACACCAATGCTAGAAGTCTAGCTAACAAGATGGGAGAATTGGTGCTGCTAATGTACGAGGAGGATCTTGATTTTGTGGGAATTTCAGAGACTTGGTTTGACAGCTCTCACGATTGGCTGGCAACCATTCAGGGGTATTCCCTATATCTCAGAGATAGGAAGGGTAAAAAAGGGGGAGGGGTATGCCTGTATATCAGAAATGATGTGCAAGTGAATGTGAGCGACGATATCACAAATGGAGCTAGGGAGGAGGTTGAATCCTTGTGGGTGTAGCCACAAAGGGAGGAAACTAAGGGGAAAGTAATACTGGGCGTATGCTATAGGCCCCCTAACCTAAGGGAGGAGGGGGAGGTGGACCTCCTAGCACAGCTTGGAATGGCAGCAAGAATGGAAAATGTCATTATAATGGGGGATTTTAACTATCCAGATATAAACTGGGCAAAAGGGACCGCGTCTAAGGCTTGCCATTTCCTAAATGACTTGCAGGACAATTTCATGGGTCAGATGGTGAATGCACCAACAAGAAACAATGTGTTACTTATTAGTAACAATACAGACCTGATTGAGGATGTAGAAATACGGGGCAACTTAGGAAACAGCGACCACAGGTCAATTCATTTTAGTATAACTCACAGAAATAGGAAACACAAGGGTAGTACAAGGACACTGAATTTCAAAAGAGCCAACTTTCCTAAATTGTGCTCTTTGCTAGATGACATTAAATGTGATAAAATCCTGGGAACAAAGAACACGGAGGAAAAATGGGAGTGCTTTAAGAGCATAGTAAATAAAAGTATTGGCCAGTGCATCCCAATGGGTAAATACGTTTAAAAGAGCAAAAAAAATCCTGGGTGGCTAAACTCCAACGTAAAAATGCATATAAAAGCAAAATAAAAGGCCTTCAAAAAATACAAGGCTGAGGGGTAATTGTCAGCATTTCAACTTTACAAAGAATGCAATAAGAAATGTAAGGGTGAAATCTGAGGGGCTAAGATAGAACACGAACGGCACATAGCTGAGGAGAGTAAAAAAACCCATAAAGTACATAAATAGTAAGAAAGCGAGGCCAGAACATATTGGCCCCATAAAGGATGATGAAGGGAATTTGGCTACAAAGGATAGGAAGCAGGCAAAGGTTTTGAATATATTCTTCTCCTCAGTCTTCATAAAAGAAACGAGGGGATACAGTAACCATGACTGTAATGCTATTTTTCATAACACGTCACAGGAAGCACCCTCATGGCTAACAGCGGACAGAATTAGAAATAGACTTGAAAAACGTAACATAAATAAGTCACTGGGACCAGATGGCTTACACCTAAGGGTCCTTAACCACTTCCTGCCCGGCGTATAGACAAATGACGTCCGGGCGGGGGGTTCATTATCCTGACTGGACGTCTATTGATGTCCTCAGGATAATCCGCGATCACGCGCCCCTGACCCACCGCAGTACCGACTGAGGTAAAAGGCTTCGATCCGAAGCCTTTTACCATGTGATCAGCCGTGACCAATCACGGCTGATTACTGTGTAAATAGGAAGGATAAATATCGGCTTTTCCTCTGCTCAGGTCTGCAGACCTGAGTAGCGGAGAGACGATCGGCTGCTCTCCTGATGGGGGGGGCTGCGCTGAACATTTATCTGCGCAGCCACCCTCAGAATCACCCTACTGGACCACCAGAGAGCCTGCCCAGGACCACCTGGGAGCCCCCCTCAGACATCACAAAGAGGCTGCCCAGGACCACCAGGGAAGGACCACAGAGGCCACCCAGGACCACCAGGGAACCCCCACTAGACTGCCAGGTAAGGGCAATATTGTGCACTGTAGGGATGGCACTGTGCCCATGTATGATGCCTGCCAGTGCCATCCCTAACAGTGCTTGTTGCACCAGTGCCCACCACTGCCACCTATCAGTGCCCACCTGTGCCACCTATCAGTGCCCACCTGTGCCACCTAAAAGTGCCCACCTGTGCCACCTAAAAGTGCCACCTATCAGTGCCCAGTGCCACTTATCAGTGCCGCCTATGAGTGTCCATCAGTGCCGCATATCAGTGCCACGTATCAGTCCCCGACAGTGTTGCTTGTCAGTGCCGCCCATCAGTGCTGCATATGTGCCCCATCATCAGTGCAACCTTATCAGTGCCACCTCATCAGTGCCAATCTGTACTGCCTCATCAGTGCCCGTCAGTGTAGCCTCATCAGTGCCCATCAGTGTAGCCACATCAGTGCCCGTCAGTGAAGGAGAAAATGTACTTTATGCAAACTTTTGTGACAGAAACAAAGAAAAATGTTTTTTTTTTTTTCAAAATTTTCGGTCTTTTTTTTTTATAGCACAAAAAATAAAAACCGCAGGGGTGATAAAATACCACCAAAAGAAAGCTCTATTTGTGGGAACAAAATGATAAAAACTTTGTTTGGATACAACATCAAACGACCGCGCAATTCTCATTCAAATCGCAACAGCACTGAAAGCTGAAAATTGGTCTGGGCAGGAAGTGTTCTAAGTGCCCGGTATTGAAGTGGTTAAGGAGCCAGGTGATAGCCAGACCATTGTTCCTAATTTTTATGGACAGTTTACTGACTGGAATGGTGCCAGCTGATTGGAGAAAAGCCAAAGTGGCACCAATATTTAAAAAAGTGCCGAGACATATCCCTGGGAACTAGGGGCCAGTTAGCCTAACATCAATAGCCTGCAAGTTATGAGAAGGGATAATAAGGGACTATATACAAGATTTTAGTAATGAAAACAGTATCATTAGCAGTAATCAGCAGGAAGAATCATTCTTGCCAGACCAATCTATTAACCTTCTATGAAGAAGTGAGCTGCCATCTAGATAGAGGTAGGCCTGTAGATGTGTTGTATCTGGATTTTGCAAAGGCATGTGATACAGTTCCCCACAAACGTTTACTGTACAAACTGAGGTCTGTAGGATGAGTTATTGGATTGAAAACTGGCTACAGGGGCGAGTCCAAAGGGTGGTGATAAATAGTGAGTACTCTGAATGGTCTGGTGTGGAAATTGGGGTCCCCCAGGGATCTGTCCTGGGACCAATCCTATTTAATTTATTCGTAAATGAAAACTATCTAGAGGATGGGATAAATAGCTCCATCTCACTATTTGGGGATGATACCAAGTTGAGCAGGGCAATAACTTCTATGCAGGTTGTGGAAACCTTGCAAGAAGACCTAAATAAAATAATTAGGTGGGCAACTACATGGCAAATGATGTTTAATGTTGAAAAATGTAAGGTAATGCATTTGGGTGCCAAAACATATGAACGCAAGTTACTGGCTAGGGGGAGAACCTCTGGGGAAATCTAGGATAGAAAAGGACCTGGGGGTCCTAGTAGATGACAGGCTCAGCAATGCCAGGCTGCTGAAAGCAAAACCAACAGAATATTAGCATGCATTAAAAGGGGGATTCACTCCAGAGATAAAATGATAATACTCTCAATCTACAAGACTCTGGTCCGGCCACATCTTAATATGCTGTCCAGTTCTGGGAACCAGTCCTCAGGAAGGATGTGCTGGCACTGGAGAAAGTCCAGAGAAAGGCAACAAAGCTAATTAAGGTATTAGAGGACCTCAGCTATAGCCATGGAAAATGACTACAAGCATCAAACTTATTCTCTCTGGAGAGGACACGCTTGAGAGGGGATATGATATCAATGTACAAATACCACACTGGAGACGCTAGCATAGGGAAAAAGCTATTTAGTGAAATGGAATTTAAAAAGACACGCGACCATTCAGTAGAGTTGGAAGAGAAGCGGTTTAACCTTAAACTGCACAGAGGGTTCTTTACGGTCAGAGCAGTATGGATGTGGAATTCTCTTCCACAAACTGTGGTATCAGCAGGGAGTGTCGATAGTTTAAAAAAACTATTAGATGGGCACCTCATCGACCACAACATACAGGGGTATACAATGTACAATTGACACACACACGTTGAATTGGATGGACTGGTGTCTTTTTTTTCAACCTCACCAACTATGTAACTATGTGTGACAGCTGTATATTGATTAGGAAAAAGGTACTTGGGTGTTTTTTTTATTAAAATAATTACAGTACCATCATCCACATACAAGAATAGAAGGGACAATGTAAATTAAACAGCGTGTGTTTAGTATCACTTTAAGCTAACAAAAGGCTAAGGGTTTAATACTACATTAAGCTGGCCATACATCAAATCAAATTTTTTCTTATTTCTGCCAAATCAGCCAAAGTTCAAGGTGTGAATGGCCCTGCTGACATCACCCTGCTAGACAAAATCCAGTTGAGAAATCAAAGTGTCTGGCCAGAAAAAAGTTGGCCAAATTGACTGCAGCTAATTAGCTGCAGTCACAGTTCGGGTATTCTGACAGTCAGGGGCGGTCCGTGCATTAAAGGCGCACAGGCGCCGCCCCCTCTCCCTGCCGCCGCCTTCCAATCCATGCGCCCGGCCCCTTTCAGGACGCCGGACACATGGATTCCTATGGCGGGAGCGGGAGGAAGTGTTTTTTTTTTGAAGCACCTGACTAGAGCCTGAGGCTATAACAGGCTTCAAAAAAGGGTGGGCTTTGGGGCGCAGAGAGGGTGGCGGCGGGGGGGACGGGGACATGCAGTGTACTCCTATTTGGGGCTCTGTATACTCCTATCTGGTGACTCTGTATACTGCTATCTGTTGACTCTGTATACTGCTATCTGGTGGCTCTGTATACTCCTATCTGGGGCTCTGTATACTCCTATCTGGGGCTCTATATACTGCTATCTGGTGGCTCTATATACTCCTATCTGGGGCTCTGTATACTCCTATCTGGGGATCTGTAAGTGTATACTGCTATCTGGTGACTCTGTATACTGCTATCTGGTGACTCTGTATACTCCTATCTGGGGCTCTGTATACTCCTATCTGGGGCTCTGTATACTCCTATCTGGTGACTCTGCATACTGCTATCTGTTGACTCTGTATACTGCTATCTGGGGCTCTGTATACCTCTTTCTGGGGCTCTGTATACTGCTATCTGGGGCTCTGTATACTCCTATCTAGTGGCTCTATGTACTCCTATCTAGTGGCTCTGTATACTCCTATCTGGGGATCTGTAAGTGTATACTGCTATCTGGTGACTCTGTATACTGCAATCTGGGGCTCTGTATACTCCTATCTGGGGCTCTGTATACTCCTCTCTGGGGCTCTGTATACTGCTATCTGGGGCTCTGTATACTGCAATCTGGGGCTCTGTATACTGTGATCTGGGCTCTGTATACTCCTATCTGGGGCTCTGTATACTCCTATATGATAGGTCTGTATACTCCTATCTGGGGCTCTGTATACTCCTATCTGATGGCTCTGTATATTCCTATCTGGGGCTCTGTAAGTGTATACTGCTGTCTGGTGACTCTGTATACTGCTATCTGGGGCTCTGTGAACTCCTATCTGGTGGCTCTGTATACTCCCATCTGGCGGCTCTGTATACTGCTATCTAGTGGTGCTATATACTCCTATCTGGGGCTCTGTATACTGCTATCTGGTGGCTCTGTATACCCCTGTCTGGTGGCTCTGTATACCCCTATCTGGGGCTCTGTATACCCCTATCTGGGGCTCTGAATACTCCAGATAGAATACTATCAGAATGCAATCGACGGCAATGAAACATTTGTTCATTGATGGATGATTCTATAGATTTCTTTAAGTGTATGGCCAGCTTTACAGTGCTTTACAAAGCTTCCCTCCTCCTTGTGACTGATTTGCACCACTGGGAAGTGGGACCTAGCTGGCTCTGTGTCATAAGATAGGATGTTGACCATAGATCACATGACATATGTAAAGTTTTATACACTGTTGAAATAAAAATTCTCCATTATCATATTATTCTCTTTGCACATTGTGTAGGTATGTTCAGCATTTTGCCAGTGTGTTGATGTCTGTTGTATTGTGGCTGGTCTTGGCACTTGTGGGAGACAAGATAGGACAGGCTAATGGCTCCTTAACAATTGTTGTTTTTGAGGAAATGTCTGCCGATCTGCATTACTTGGAAGAAGCATGTATCTTTGTTATTAAGTACTGTACTTGTAAAATAACTTAACTTACATGAGTGCTGCAAACTGTCTACTGTCTACTGACTGAAGGTTGTCATCATGATCACTCCTCATAGTCGAAATGCCGACAGTCGATACCTACATGGTGAGTGAGAGAGAATTAAACAATAGTGAAAGTTCATTGATTCAACAGCCAAAATCATAAGCCTAATAGAAAAAAGTCTGCTATGAGGAAGCCTGTTCTAACTTGCTGCCATTGTGAGATGAACCATGAAAATGGTAGAAGAGGAAGCATTCCTATGGCACTGCCTGCTATATGTATAATTTTGTGAACTGCTTGCATGCTTACACAAAGGAAGGCGTTGCTCCAACAAGTGATGTGATTGCTTTTAACTTTACACAGGCTATTTAGTTGTTAACCATTTATATTACAATCTGCCATGATCATCTACATATGATTCCTGCTTTGTGAAAGTAACTTCAGTTGTTCAAACACTTTTATACTACTAAATTGTGCTGAGTTTACAGGAAAGGGATACTTTATATTGAAAAATATATTGCGCTTTGGTAATGTTAATATGTTGTGAACTGATTCATATGAAGTGTTATATATATTTGTAGCACCCTCAGTGTACAGAGTAGGTATATTTAGTTTGGCTCCTGTCTAGGCAGAGGAGCTGGGGTTAATTTGTTGTGCTTAGCTGTGCAGAGCTCTAAAGGCTGGGCTGTTGATACCTCCCCCTGGTTTATAGAACTGACGGGATAGTTCTAGGACTTAGAGGGTGGAGGAACAGAGGCTAAAGCCTGAATATTTCTGCAATTTCCACCAATCCCTAAGGATGTAAGGTCCAGAAGGTGGGGAAATAGGCAATAAATGTTCAGGAGCCTGGCAGTTAGAGAATAGAGTGCAGGGTCCAGTCGCCTGGAGGGGCTTCCTGTGCTGGGGGGCTCTGCCCCTAGGCAGAAGGAGGGACAAGAGAAGAAGAGAGAAGGTGCAACTGGGAGGCTCACCCCTTCTTGTCAGCCTCAGCTAAGCTTAACTGAAGCCATCCTGACAGACAAGGTCCAGTCTGTGCAGCAGAAAGCCTGTACAGCAGCCTCTTGAACTTAAGGACTCACCAGGGACTGAGTCAGTAACTTCTGTTCTTTCCACACCCCATGCCTGGATAGAGGGGACAGCAGGATGCAATATTTTGCTAAGCCATAACCAAGAGACAGCTTAGAGCTAGTACAAAGCTGCCAGAAGCCATCCTATGCCTCTAACTTGCGTCTGTAACAACCAGGCGCATTAGCATTTTTCCAAGATGCAGCAATCTGCATTTTTCAGTTGGAATTATTTGCCACTGGAGTTATTTGTAACTGTTTTTGCTGTGCCAATAATCCTATGGGCAGGCAGCGTTGATGATGTTAATAACTAGCAGCCAGAGAGATTAGCAAGTCCTCAAGATTTCATTCAAGCCCTACAGTTCTGGGGATCCCATGCTTTCCCATTCTCCTTTCAAATGTATCCCCAAAATAAACAAAAACAAAACAAAAATCCCCTGGACTGATTATTGAGCCTTTGAGAACCTTGCAAAATTCCTGTTGCCTGGCTGTGTGCAAGGGGAAGGCTTGAAAATCCAACAGCTCCTATGGGAGTGGGCAGTACATATTCGGGGAGGTACATCTTCAAGAATATTTAATTCACAGTTGCAGAAATTAACAAAATACAGTATCTTACAAAAGTGAGTAAACCACTCACATTTTTTAAAATATTTTATTATATCTTTTCATGTGACAACACTGAAGAAATTACACTTTGCTACAATGTAAAGTAGTGAGTGTACAGCTTGTATAACAGTGTAAATTTGCTGTCCCCTCAAAACAACTCAACACACAGCTATTCGTGTCAAAGCCGCTGGCAACAAAAGTGAGTACACCCCTAAGTGAAAATGTCCAAATTGGGCCCATGTCATGAAACCACAGTAACATTCATGTCTTGTCTGTTGCCTACCTTGCTGCATGTGTCCAGTTAGAGGCCATGCCTCCCTCACCTGTGTGCTTTAGTAGCCCTCCTCAGCTGAGCTCCAACCCAGGCCCTAATTAGGAACATTATATAATACCTGGCAGTGCAAGTCTGCAATGCCGATCACTGTTGTGTGTATTTGGCTTTGTGTGTGGTTGTTCCTGTTGGATGCTCTGTGTCTATTTCCGGTTACCGATCTTTGGCTTGTTCTGACTATCTCTGCCTGCCTGATACCCCAATCTTCAGCTTGTTCTCTGTTTATCCCAGCCTGCCTGATACCCCGATCTTCGGCTTGTTCTCTGTTTCCCTGTCTGTTGGTGGATCTGACCCTTTGCTAGGCTGCTGACTATCCTTTGCTGTTCCTGCACTGCTGCTTCTTCTCTTCCACCTGTAGCCAGCCGAGCGTGAGCTAGGCAACCTGGATCCAGGTGCAGCCAAATCCATCCTCACCACCAGAGGCTCTGGCCAATACCTTCTGGCCCTTAGACTCCATGCCTTGGGGAAACCGATGCACTAGCCCCCTGTGTTCCATTGTCCATGCTCCAGGGGCCCCTCTTCCCGTACCAGCCGGAACTCATTAGCAGCAGTCAGCTATAGGTCCACAACCTTAGTGGTGTGCGTCGCAACCCTCGGTGAGATTCGCACCCCAGCGGTGCACACCTGTCACCTGACCACAGGTGTCCTGACAGTTTGATCGGCCATGGACCCGGCTGATGTGTCGCTACCTGCAGCTGATCCGCTGCAGGGCATAGTCCGCAGACTAGAGACTCAGGAGTCTAATCAGACTCAGGTGATGCAATTTCTGCAAGATTTGGCATCCTGCTTTGACCAGCTGCAGGCCTCCCTAGGACCTCCAGTCCAACAGCCTCCACCGCAGCCTGCAGCCGTATTGGTTCCAGTCACACTTGCAGCCGCTAACCCGTTGCAATTACCGGCTCTGTCCCATTACTCAGGGACTCTAAGGCCTGCAGGGGGTTTCTCAGCCAGTGCACCATTCATTTTGAGCTCCAGCCTCAAACCCATCCTTCCCATCCGATTGGGCTAAGGTGGCCTACATTATCTCTCTCCTGTCTGGCGAGGCTTTAGCCTGGGCTGCCCCTCTGTGGGAGAAGAGTGACCCAGTGGTTTCTAGCCTGTTTAGGTTCTTGAAACTCTTTCGGAACATCTTTAAGGAACTGGGCTGTGTCTCTTCAGCACCTAGCACTCTTTTACGCCTCCGCCAAGAGTCTGCTTCTGTGGGACAGTATGCCCTTCATTTTCGGATTCTGACTGCTGAGCTGAACTGGAACAATGAGGCCTTAGTTGTAACCGTTTTACAGGGCCTCTCTGATCGAGTAAAGGATGAATTAGCCGGGAGAACCATCCCCACGAATATGGACGAAGTGATCTCCCTCTGTAAACAGAATGACATTGGTTTTCAGGAGAGGACCCTAGAAAGAAGACACCAGTGTTCCTTGGCCCCTAGTCAGCCTTAGCTCCCCTCTCTGCAATCCGTGAAGCATCCCCTGCCAGCTGAGGAACCCATGCAGCTGGGCAGGACCAGGCTATCCCCCGAGGAGCGTTCTAGGCGAGAACTTTGGACCTGTGTCTCTACTGTGGGGGCAAAGGTCATTTTCGTGACACTTGCTCGCTGCGTCCGGGAAACGCTTGGGTCTAATACATCTGGAAGGTGGAGTATTGGACCCAGAAACCTCACCTTCACATCTCCTGCTGTCGGTGTTCCTTCACACCAGCGCTTCTTCTCATTCGGTCCTGGCATACCTTGATTGTGGAGCTGCTGGCAACTTTATGGACTGGAGAAAGGCTTCTTCTATGAAGCTTACCCTTTTGCCTCTCACCACGCCATTGGTGGTCTCGGTGATCGATGGTACGGTTCTTCCAGGGTGCCCTATCCGCTTTCAGACCCTTCCAGTTAAGATGTCAGTACGAATACTCCACTAGGAGGAGATATCCTTTCTTGTCCTACCTAATGCCTCAACCCACATCATATTGGGTCTTCCCTGGTTGCAGCTCCATTCTCCACATGTTGACTAGACTTCTGGGCAGATATTGGCTTGAGGTTCCTCCAGTTTTTCGTCCTGTCTATTTAAGGTGGTCCCTAAGGAGAGACTTCCTTTTGCCATTGCGTCAGTTTCTTCTGCCCTTCCTGCTGCATATAGCAATTTCCGGGATGTCTTCTGTAAGAAATCAGCTGAGTTCCTTCCTCCTCACAGGTCCTTTGACTGTGCCATTGACCTTGTTCCAGGAGCGACTCTGCCCAGAAGTCGTACCTATCCTCTGTCCATCCCTGAGACCCAGGTCATGTTAGAGTATGTCACTGAAAACCTAGAGAAAGGGTTCCATTGGGAAGTCTTGGTCACCGGCGGGAGCGGGATTCTTTTTCATTGCCAAAAAGGATGACACCTTAAGACCTTGCATTGATTATTGAGGTTTAAACACAGTGACAATCAAGAACCGATACCCCTTACCCCTAATTTCTGAGCTTTTTGACAGATTGAAAGGGGCCTCCATCTTTACCAAGTTGGATCTCAGGGGTGCCTACAATCTGATCTGGATAAGTGAAGGTGACGAATGGAAAACCACGCTTAACACGAGAGACGGGCAATATGAATACCTGGCTATGCCATTTGGGCTGTGCAATGCCCCAGCTGTATTTCAAAACTTCGTCAATGAGGTCTTCAGGGATTTGCTGTATCAATTTGTGGTCATCTATCTGGATGACATTCTAATCTTTTCGGAAAATCCGCTTGTCCACAGAAACCATGTAAGGGTTGTACTCCAACACCTTAGGGAAAATAACCTGTATGCCAAGCTAGAGAAAAGTTCTTTTGAATGTTTTGAGGTCCTGTTTCTGGGATGCTTTGTCTCCAGTTTGGGTCTTCGTATGGATCCCGAAAAGGTCTCGGCCATTACCAACTGGCCTTTTCCTGACAGCCTCAAGGCTATACAGTGATTTCTTGGGTTCTCCAATTATTATTGGCAATTTATTAAGAGCTACTCTTCTATTGCTGCACCTATTATTGCCTCGACTAAGAAAGGTGCTAATGCCAAGGAATGGCCTCCTGAAGCTGTCGCTGCATTCCATGATCTGAAACAAGCCTTTGTTTCTGGTCCTCTCTTGAGGAGACCTAACCCTGGGGACCCATTTTTTATTGAAGTGGATGCTTCCTCTACTGGAGTAGGAGTGGTGCTTCTTCGATTATCTGAGAATAAACGACAACCATGTGTGTTTTTCTCAGGCAGAGAAAAATTACACTATTGGCGATCGTAAGCTTCTTGCTATTAAATTGGCGCTAGAGGAATGGCGTCATCTCTTGGAGGGTTCCCCTCACTCCATAATGATTTTCACTGATCATAAAAATTTACAGTACGTGCAGAATGCTAAACAACTGAATCCCAGACAGGCCAGGTGGAGTCTGTTCTTTTCCCGTTTCAATTTTACGATCACGTACAAACCTGGTTCCTGCAACTGTTGGGCTGATGCACTATCTAGGTCGTTTGACACGCTGGATGAGGAGCCTACCTCTGAACCTGAGCCGATCATTCTGATCAGGTGTATTCTTGCCCATTCCACCACTCTGGAGTCTAAAATTCCTCTTGGCATGACCTTCGTTCCCACTGAACGAAGACCTAAGATCCTTCATTGAGGACATAATTCCAAGTTGTCGGGTGACGCTGGGTTTCTCCGATCCCTTCAGCTCGTCAGTCACCACTACTGGTGGTCTACTCTCCCTTCAGATGTCAAAGGCTATGTGAAGGCGTGCCATGTTTGTGCCCAGTCTAAGTCCTCCACACAAGCTCCTGCCGGTCTGCTCATGCCCTTGCCCATTCCAAAGGAGCCCTGGACCCAATTGCTATGGGTTTCATCACTGATCTTCCACCGTCTGAAAAGAACACAGTCATTTGGGTGGTAATCGATCAGTTCTCCAAGATGGCTCATTTTGTTCCCCTTCCTGGTTTTCCTTCTGCTCCTGCTTTGGCCCCATCTTTGTTTGAGAAATCCTCTGCCTCCATGGGGTTCCTTCCCATACTGTTTTGGACAGGGGGGTTCAATTAACATCCCGCTTCTGGAGAGCTTTTTGCAAATCCCTCAATATTGCCGAGAGGGTTAATCAGGAATTAGAGGTCTTCCTTCGCACCTTAGTCCTCTCTACTCCCGTGGGCAGAATTCTCTCACAATAATCATGTTAATATCAGTTCTGAGAAGACCCCCTTTTTCACAGTTTATGGAGGACACCCTCAGCTCCCTCTTCCTATTGACCTGTTCTCCAGGTCTTTTGTTTACTGTTCAGCAATCATTCAATACCATTTGGCGTGAGGTTCATGATTCCCTCCAGGCAGCGGCTGATAAGTTTAAGGGTTTTACCGTCTGTCACAGGCATAAACCACCTTCTCTACAGATTGGAGACAAGGTCTGGCTTTACACCAGGAACATCAAACGGGTTCCTTCTTTGAAATTTGCACCAAGATTTATTGGTCCATATTCTATAATTTATAAGGTTAATCCGGTTTGCTTTAAATTAAAGATCCCCAAAAGCCTCAGGATATCTAACTCCTTCCATGTTTCCCTTCTGAAGCCCTTAGTCCTCAATAAGTTCTCTCATCCTTTTCCTACCGTGGTTCCAGTCTCTGAGGATAATCAGGAGTATGAGGTTAGTCAAATTCTGTATTCTCGCCTCTGTAAAGGCATCCTTCAGTACCTGTCGGATGCTCTGTGTCTATTTCTGGTTACCGATCTTTGGCTTGTTCTGACTATCCCTGCCTGCCTGATAACCCGATCTTCGGCTTGTTCTCTGTTTCTCCTGTCTACTGGTGGCCCTGACCCTTTTCTAGGCTGCTGACTATCCTTTGCTGATCCTGCGCTGCTGCTTCCTCTCTTCCACCTGCCAGCTGAGCGTGAGCTAGGGGACTCCGGAGGGCCACCACCTGGATCCAGTTGCAGCCAAATCCATCCTCACCACCAGAGGCTCTGGTGAATACCTACTGGCTCTTAGACTCCGCACCCTGGGGAAATTAGCTCCCTGTGTTCCAGTGTCTGTACTCCAGGGGCCCCTCTTCCCATACCAGCCGGTACACATTAGCAGCAGTCAGCTATAGGTCCACAACCTTAGTGGTGCACTTGGTGCGATTCGTACCCTAGCGGTGCGCACCTGTCACCTGACCCCAGGTGTTGTGACAGCCGAATTAGCCATTTCACCTCCCTGGTGTCATGTGGCTCGTTAGTTTTACAAGGTCTCAGGTGTTAATGGGGAGCAGGTGTGTTAAATTTGGTGTTATCGCTCTCACTCTCTCATACTGGTCACTGGAAGTTCAACATGGCACCTCATGGCAAAGAACTCTCTGGGGGTCTAAAAAAAAGAATTGTTGCTCTACATAAAGATGGCCTAGGCTATAAGAAGATTGCCAAGACCCTGAAACTGAGCTGCAGCACAGTGGCCAAGACCATACAGTGGTTTGACAGGACAGGTTCCACTCAGAACAGGCCTCGTCATGGTCAACCAAAGCGGTTGAGTGCACATGCTCAGCATCATATCCAGAGGTTGTCTTTGAGAAATAGACATATGAGTGCTGCCAGCATTGCTGCAGAGGTTGAAGGGGTGGGGGGTCAGCCTGTCAGTGCTCAGACCATACACCCCACACTGCATCAAATTGGTCTGCATGGCTGTCTTCCCAGAAGGAAGGCTATTCTAAAGATGATGCAGAGAAAAGCATGCAAACAGTTTGCTGAAGACAAGCAGACTAAGGACATGGATTACTGGAACCATGTCCTGTGGTCTGATGAGACCAAGATAAACTTATTTGGTTCAGATGGTGTCAAGTGTGTGTGGTAGCAACCAGACGAGGAGTACAAAGACAAGTGTGTCTTGCCTACAGTGAAGCATGGTGGTGGGAGTGTCATGGTCTGGGGCTGCATGAGTGCTGCCGGCACTGGAGAGCTACAATTCATTGAGGGAACCATGAATGCCAACATGTACTGTTACATACTGAAACAGACCATGATCCCCTACCTTCGGAGACTGGGCCGCAGGGCAGTAATCCAATATGATAATGACCCCAAACACACCTCCAAGACGACCACTGCCTTGCTAAAGAAGCTGAGGGAAAAGGTGATGGACTGGCCAAGCATGTCTTCAGACCTAAACCCTATTGAGCATCTGTGGGGCATCCTCAAATGGAAGGTGGAGGAGTGCAAGGTCTCGAACATCCACCAGCTCCATGATGTTATCATGGAGGAGTGGAAGAGGACTCCAGTGGCAACCTGTGAAGCTCTGGTGCACTCCATGCCCAAGAGGGTTAAAGCGTTTGTTAACCCAAAAACAAAAAATAAAGATCCTGTTCCCTTAAAGCATGTTATACAGCACAGTGTTTGTGCTGTGTCATTTGGCCTCCTGTATCACCTGTAATACCTGGCTTATCCTGCCAGTTCCTACCCTCCCCTCTGTACGCTGACTCTGATATATCATGGCTGCTGAGCTCTGACACGGGAGTCATCCGTATGTGCCACCGTCATCCACAGCCTGCTCTGTGTCTCCTGTGTCCTCTCCCCCCTCCCCTCTCTGCCTGACAGCTCCGTGTCCACGCCGCCCCTTCTGTCCTGCTGCTCAAATTACTATTTTTTTTAATACAATCCTCTCTGTTTTTTACTGTAATGGCCCCCTGTGACTGTGCTTTATGAAAATAATGCTGTATACACCTTGTTTACAGAGCTCTGATCTGCGCTAATTGACCCGCTGTTTCTGTCCTCTCTCGTCCCGAAAGATACAGCAGGTGGAGCCGCTTCTCTCCTCCTTCCCTTCTGACTGACGTTAGCGAGGGATCCTCTGCCCCACCCACTGCATCTATCAGGCCAAGAGAGGATAGAGGCGGCAGGTCAATGAGTTCAGATCAGTGCTCTGTAAACAAGGTGTATACAGCATTATTTTCATAAAGCACAGTCACAGGGAGCCATTACAGTAAAAAACAGAGAGGATTGATAGAAATGACATTGGTGGGTTAACAACCACTTAAAGGCAGTGCTGGAAAATAATGGTGGCCACACAAAGTATTGACACTTTGGGCCCAATTTGGATATTTTCACTTAGGGGTGTACTCATTTTTGTTGCCAGCGGTTTAGACTTTAATGGCTGTGTGTTGAGTTATTTTGAGGGGACAGCAAATTCACACTGTTATACAAGCTGTACACTCACTACTTTACATTGTAGCAAAGTGTCATTTCTTCAGTGTTGTCACATGAAAAGATAGAATAAAATATTTACAAAAATGTGAGGGGTGTACTCACTTTTGTGAGATACTGGGTGTATAGTGAGTGAGTAGCAGTTTGTGATTTATTTTTTGCCAAACTTGCTATGCTTTTCACAGTGCTGTATCAGCATGTTATTCTTTCGGCAAGCTCCTAGCTGATCATACCTCTCCCAGACTAGTATGTGACATGCAGTGTGATGTCAGAGGTGGATCAGTGTGAGACATTCCTGCATAGTGACTCATCTGTTGAAACTACAGTCTCAGTCTCTAGTCCTCCAAAATTAAATTAATCAGACAGTGACAGATCTTGGCAACCCGACAGGTAAATACAAATGTTCCCACTGCACCCACTTATGTTATTTCATGACAATGCAATAGATTTCCTTTGATAACCTATCATCTCCCAATCAGAAATCAACCTTTTGCTCCACAGTTTTTGCTTGCCTTAGATTACTGCACACTTTTGCTCTTTGCTTATGAATATTAGTACATACATTTAGTATCTGGAAAATGTCTAGACTGCAAAGTGTGTTTTAATGAGTTTAGGCATTCACTTGAGTACAGTTACAATATTATTATTATTTCAGGTTCTTATATAGCGCTGTCAATTGACACAGCGCTTTACATACAGTATATATTGTACATTCACATCAGTTCCTACCCTCAAGGAGCTTACAATCTAAGGTCCCTAACTCACATTTATATCTATACTACAAAGATAGTTCTTGTCTTCTACTATGTAAAACTGACCCACTGAAGATTATTTCACCTGGATTTTTGCTTCGGTGAATGCATTTAAATGATTAATTTACATAATGGAAACATCTCTCTTTATTATCCAAATTACTAAACACCTTACCATACCTCCCAACTTTCTAAAATTATAAGGATACAAACCTTTTAGCACACAGTATGTAAGCAAAAAACACATCCTGCCATGGCCCCAGTTACGAGGACCATGAAGCTCTAATATGCAGAAAATGATTAGCTAAACCTCTATTTTCCTTATATTTGTTTTTCAAAATAACTAATGCAATAATATAAAGGTTTGAAAAAAGCTTAGTGCAGTATAACACTTTTGGTAGTAAAATATTACAGTTTGTATAGAGATGTGCACATCAGACCAAAAAGAAGGATATCAGAGGCTGCAGGAGAGACTGAGGGATTTAGTCTCAAAAAAGGGACATTCCCTCCAAATGAGGGACAGTTGGGAGCTTGTAGGTAGGTGCAGTCTGCTGTCTCCACTGCAGGTGGCGCTCAACCGCAGCGGCAATGCAGAGGGAGAGGAAGTCATATAGTTTCCTGAGTCACTGGGGCAGTGGTCCGATTAGATGCTGGCTGCCCATGTGACTCTGGTGGCCGTCTTGTGTGTGGCAGAGTCTATTTAAGACCCTGGAACCTGGGTTTGGCACATTCGCATGTGGGTAGTGTAGAGACAGGTTACCCGTCTGTCCGGGACAGTATTCGTGGCAGAGAAAGATTCCAGATGAGGAGGGAAAGCTTAGGGTTCACAATTTCTTAGACATCTTCCTGTTTGGGCAGTGGTGGCCCATCCATTAGGGGTACACCTGCGCCGCCCCCCATCCATGCGTCCGGCCCCTAATCTACATGCATGGGTTCCAATGGGGGGGGGTGTTTTTTCTTTTAAGCAAGTGATTAGAGCCAAAGGCTCTAATAGGCTTCAAAAAGGGTGGGCTTGGGGTGCAGAGCTCTGCACCCCAAGCCCGCCCAGTTGTGTGACAATAGCAAATGAATATTTGCTATTGTAACACTGATAATCCTCCCAGCCAGTCAGGAAGAAGGTTGTGAGACCCGTTTCCCAATTGGCTGAAAGGAGAAGTGATCTTATTGGCCAAGGGGGAGGAGACACATGGCCAGAGGAGAAGCAGGGGAAGACCAACCGACCCACCAGCCTCCACTGTGGCTCCTTGGATGGCTCACCTGCAGCGGCTCAGCCATCCAACACTCCCTGGCTCAGACAAGGAAGGGAGGAAGAGGGGAAATCGGAGACATCCAGGGCAGAACATCTGCCTCCTAAGGTAAGGAGGCCACCCATTTCCCGTGGAGGGATGTTGCCATTGTTCCCCGCATTCATGTCCGTCTCCGGGGGAGGGGGGGGTGGGGCGGCCTATATTATTGCTGCACCCACCCACAAGCTATGCACCTTTTGCAGGGTTTTGTCTTATTTACCGTATGTTTTATTCATTACACAAAAAGATATTTGCAGCTCTCAAAGTGATTGGCTCACCACAAACTTCACTGACAAAGCCACAGTTGCTAGTATAGCTCGTTGCACTCCAGTGAAAAGAAAATGAATCATCACATTCCAGGTTTCAGCAACATTTCTTATATAATATAGGGGTCACATATGACATGTTTAGCACTAAAAAGTGTTTTTTTTCAAAGAGAACTCAGGCGTGCAGTGATTCATTTTATTTTCTGACTTAAAGCAATATTACACCCAAAACCAAAAATGTAATATATTGTAGCTTACTAATCATTAGATGAGGTGACTGCATTTGTTTTCTTATTTTAGGTATTTTCCCCTCTGTTTTCACCTGGTGATCTGGCCAGTAACACACACCTTTCACGACTTGCTTACTGGGCATTTAAACCCACCCTCCTGCCCACACCAATTTTAGGCTTTCAGCGCTGTCGCAGTTTGAATTACAATTGCGCGGTCATGCGATGTTGTACCCAAACAAAATTTTTATAATTTTTTTCCCACAAATAGAGCTTTCTTTTGATGGTATTTGATCACATCTGCGGTTTTTATTTTTTGCGCTATAAACTAACAAAGAGCGAAGATTTTGAAAAAAGAACAATATTTTTCACTTTTTGCTATAATACAAATTAAAAAAAAAATAATAAAAAAAAAAAGATTCATTGGGTTTGGCTGATTTATATTCTTCTACATATTTTTGGTAAAAAAAATCGCAATCGGCGTATATTGATTGGTTTGCGCAAAAGTTATCGCATCTACACACTATGGGAATTGATTTATGGAGTTTTTATTATTTATTTATTTTTTACTAGTAATGGCGGCGATCTGCGATTTTTATTGGGACTTTGATATTGCGGCGGACATTTTTGACACTTTTTTGGGACCAATGGCATTTATGCAGTGATCAGAGATTTAAATAGCTACTGATTACTGTATAAATGTCATTGGCAGGGAAGGGGTTAACACTAAGGGGGCAGTGAAGGGGGTAACTGTGTTCCCTAGGCGTGTTCTAACTGTGGGGTGGGGGCGGGGCTGGCCAGGACATAACAGATCTAACTGATCCCAGTGACAGGGATCAGTAGATCTGTTATGTCCCCTGTCACAGAAACAGCGGTTCTCTGTTTACATCGGCGGTTCCCCGTTCTGCAGCTCTGATAGGCGATTGCGTGTCTTGGGCGGACATCGAGTTCGCCGGACCCGCGGGCACACCCATGGAGCGTGCGGCGGCGGCCGCGCATGCCGCCGCCTGTGAGTACGGACCAGGAGCATGCACAGGGGACGACATCCATGGACGTCGTCCTGGAAATTCATATCCACTGTATTGCCGAAGTACGGATCTGAAGGGGTTAATTAGAGTGCCCCCTCTCTGGATGAATGAGCACAGGTGGCACCTTTGGACAGCAGCATTGTGAGTCTGGGGGGGAGGGGAGTGTTAGATGTATTAGCAGATTTAAATACACAAACAAATTGAAGCTAAACTCCAGCTAACTCTTTATAATCAGTTACAGCAAACAGCTCTTTCCTTTTGAGATAAAGGTTTTACATGAATAAATAAATAAATAATGCTCATTGTAAGCACCCCTGCCAGTGTTAAATTGTTTGTCCCATCCCTGTAAAATGATACAACTGGAAGGAAGCTTGTTCTTTTAAAAACTATTTTGAAACTAAAAACTAAAACTAAAAAAGAAACTATCTTTTGAAAAAACAGAAGAAAGAAAGATTAAAAAAGAAAGCAAATGCAGCCATCACACCTAAGAATTGATAAATTGCAATATAATAAATGTTTGCTTTTGGGTTTAATACTGCTTTAATCATTACAGTTTCAGAGCATTTCAGCTTCACTTATTTAATTTATAAGAACTCTTTCACACTGAGGCACTTTTCAGGCTTTTAGCACTAGAAATAGCGCCTGTAAAGCATCTGAAAACTGCCTCCCCTGCCACTGCAGTGTGAAAGCCCGAGTGCTCTCATACTGGGACGGTGCACTTGCAGGACGTTAGACAAAGTCCTGCAAGCAGCATCTTTGAGTATGGTTTGGGAGCAGTGTATACATCGCTCGCAAACTGCCCATGCCCATTGGAATGAATGGGCACCGCTTCCGAAGTGAAACACGGGGCACTTTTAAGCCCTTTTTAACCCCTTCTTGGGGGTTAAAAGCACCCTGCTACCGCCCAAAAAGTGGCGCCAAGGTGCCATTATAACAACGGTACAGCGCCACTGAAACAAGCGGGCGCCTTACCACTAACGCTCAGCGGCCCCAGTGTGAAAGTAGCCTTACTGTTTTTAATATTTAGGGTGAACTCCATCCAAATGTTTTTTTGAGTGGGGAAGGGTTGGAAATTGTCAGGTGTTTATATGCCCATTGGAGAAATGTCTTCTCATTTCTTGTCTCACTGAAAACCAAGGCATTGCTGTGAGCTGAACTTGTGTTTCCTTTCTGCATTGCTATGAATAATCCATAAGGGAACCTGTGGCACTGCCATCAGTGCTTGTGGATATATGGAGAATGCATTCTTGGCAGGTAATACAGAAAATTTGGCTCACAGTGATGTTTTGGAAGTCAATGGGATAGGAAGCGCGGACGAATCTACTCAAATGGGCATATACACTAGTAAAAACACAAAAGAGAAGATAACTTTGCTCCGTCCAAAACCACAGCTGGCTGACGTTCCATTTAAATGCAATCTTATTACATATTTGCAGTGACTGCTGACTCTGAATTATTACTCTAGCCCACAGGTGTCAAACTGGCGGCCCTCCAGCTGTAGCAGAACTACAATTCCCATGAGGCATTGCAAGGCTGACAGTTACAAGCATGACTCGCAGAGGCATGATGGGACTTGTAGTTCCGCACCAGCTGGAGGGCCGCCAGTTTGACACCCCTGCGGGCCGGAGACGCCAGAAGGATTTCCCATGTTAGGACCAGAGCACCTTTTCAATTCGGCACTGCCTCATTTTAACTGACAATTGCGCAGTCGAGCGAAGTTGTACCCAAACTAAATTTGCATCCTTTTTTCCCCATAAATAGAGCTTTCTTTTGGTGGTATTTGATCACCTCTGTGTCATTTCTGATCACCGCTATAAACAAAAAAAGAGCGACAAAAGGAATTTATTCATCGGTTTTGGCCGATTTATATTCTTCCTCATATCTGTGGTAAAAAAAAATCGCAATCAGCATTTATTAATTGGTTTGCACAAAAGTTGGCACATTTACAAACCATAAGAATTCATTTATGGCGTTTTTACAATTTTTTTTTTCTGGTAATGGTGACGATCTGCGATTTTTATCGGGACTGCGGTATTGCAGCGGACATATCGGACATTTTTGACACTTTTTTGGGACCAATGACATTTATACAGCGATCAGAAATGTAAATATCCACTAATTACTGTATAAATGTCATTGGCAGGGAAGGGGTTAACCTGCAGGGGGCAGTGAAGGGGTTAACTGTGTTCCCTGGGTGTGTTATAACTGCGAGGGGGCTGGGCTGGTAGGGGCGCCAGAGATCTAACTGATCCCGAGTACAGGGATCAGTAGATCTCTGACATGCCGCCTGTCAGAACAGGAAACTGCTGTGTTTACATCAGCTGTTCCCCGTTCTGGCTCTGTCACAGGGCATCGCGAGTTGCCGGCGGACATAAAGTCCACCCAACCCATGGCCCCGCTCAGGGGTGAGCGCGCGCCGCCGCTAGGGAGTGCTCGCCCCCTGGCCGCCATGCACTAAAGTGGATACTATAAGCGGCGATTCGCGGGACAGAGCCACGGTGTCGCTGCTTATAGTCATACGGCGGTCGGGAAGTGGCTAGAGCAGTGTTTCTCAACCTTTTTTCAGTCAAGGTACCCTTTCAAATTATAGACAATCTCAAGGCACCCTTTAACCACTTGCTTACTGGGCACCTAAACCCCCCCCCCCCCTCCTGCGCAGACCAATTTTAGGCTTTCAGCGCTATTCAAAATGACAATTGCGCGGTTGTGCGACGTTGTACCCAAACAAAATTTTTATACATTTTTTTCCACAAATAGAGCCTTCTTTTGGTGGTATTTGATCACCTCTGCGGTTTTTATTTTTTGTGCTATAAACAAACAAAGAGCGACAATTTTGAAAAAAGAACAATATTTTTTACTTTTTGCTATAATAAATATCCAAAAATAAAATATAAAAAAAAAATATTCATTGGGTTTGGCCGATATATATTCTTCTACATATTTTTGGTAAAAAAATCGCAATCTGCGTATATTGATTGGGTTGCGCAAAAGTTATCGCGTCTACAAACTATGGGAATTGATTTATGGCGTTTTTATTATTATTATTTTTTTTTTACTAGTAATGGCGGCGATCTGCGATTTTTATCGGGACTTTGATATTGGGGCGGATATTTTTGACACTTTTTTGGCACCAATGACATTTATACAGCAATCAGAAATTTAAATGTCCACTGATTGCTATATAAATGTCACTGGCGGGGAAGGGGTTAACCTGCAGGGGGCTAACTGTGTTCCCTGTATGTGTTCTAACTGTGTGGGGGCGGGGCTGGCCGGGACATAACAGATCTAACTGATCCCAGTGACAGGGATCAGTAGATCTGTCATGTCCCCCTTCACAAAACAGAGAACTGCCGTGTTTACATTGGCGGTTCCCCGTTCTGCCGCTCTGACAGGCAACCGCGGGTCACGATCGGACAATCTCGAGACACCCCATTCAAAAGTTTAAAAAAACTATTCTAATAGTTTTACACAATACAATAACATCCACACATAGGACACCCAACATTAGAGATGATTTATTCTTCCAAAGCACATACACTTTTGCACACTGGTATTGACTAGTATTTCTATGTTTCTCTTTTCCCTCAATTTATCTCCATCAGTCAGCTAATGTGACCAAAGTGTTGAGGGAGTGGGGCACAGGAGGGTAAAACAAGGATGCTGTGGAGGCAGCAGCCAGCCTCCTTATTAACTAATGACATCATTGGTTGTTAGGATGTCAGTGTCTAGAAAGTCATAATGGTGCACAATGAAAACTCATGGCTTTGTGTAACTAAAAGGCAAGCTTCATCCACCTGCAGGCTTGTATACAATTTCTGAGCAATGTTTAGGCATTTTGCTAAGGCATGCCGGTAGAAACCTTAAGGCACCCCAGGGTACCTGGGCACCCTGGTTGAAAAAGGCTGCTCTAGAAAAACAAGAGGGGATCAAATGAATGTTTCATTATATAAGCATAAATAACTGTTTACTGTAGGACTGTTCAGGTGCTACATGGTCATGAACGTAAAGTACACATGTACATGAGACATCTGATTGCTAGTCATTTTTCAGAATCATTCCAGCATAAACACTTATGCCTGCATGGGTTTACTGCAAAATAGCACAAATTCCTTAAAAAATTGTACTTGAATCATCATCACTTTGCAAATATTGTTTATTTAAGGCAGTCCTTACCTTGAAGCAAGGGGAAATGTACTGTATGCCTCGGGTTACATTTTGCATCCCTGGAGGGAGTGGTAGTATGTCTGAAGGGCATTAACACTTTCCAGTAATGTTATCAAGAACTTATTGTAGAGCCACTGCTGAATGAAGAGTAGAATTCAAACAGTGCTAAACTTTCAGAATATTATACCTTATTCAGCGGCCAGGGGATGGCCTATGAGTTGCTTCTCTGTACGCTCCTCAGTCAGTAAAAAAATGGCAGAAGCTCAATCGCTTTACTGTCCCAGCAAGGAGTCTGGTAACACAACAGCATCCCTGTAAAATGATAAAGACTTTCTGCGACCATTCAGCCTTTTGCAGAGTTTTTTTACATTTTTTTAAAGTAATGCTCATGTTGTGATTATGGTGTGAAAAGTTTGCTCTGATAGATGTGTGCCTGATATTAACTCCTGATTGATTAATAGGCAAATTCCATCCACACCCATCACAGTATAAAACAAGAGCATTTTCATGGGAGGGAACATGCCAGGGGGACACATGGCATTCTTTAATTAAGTGGCGCCTCCGCTCTTGCACTTCAGCAACTGCACAAAGCAAATATCTACAGCAAGCTACTTTGCAAATTACTAGACTGCAGATGACCTTGCTTCCCCATTCAGCTGTCCTTTCTCTTTGTAACATGCACTCTTTTCCTCTCCTTTTCACAGTTGTATCCTCTCTCCTTAAACTCTTTTTCCTTCATCCCTCTTCTCCGCCCCACAATTTATCACCCTCATTTCTGCCATCTATTTATTATTGCACTCATCACCTCCTCCCAATTATAATACCTCAATAATGCTAATAAAACCCTCAGGATACTGAGGCATGTCCCTTCATATAAATTACACACTCATATTACCTCCCTCACCCTTCTGTTTCTCCTAACCTCTGGAGATATATCCCCAAACCCTGGCCCTCCTTTGTTTAACAGTACCCTACACACCCATCACCCTGTACCCTCTGGCAGCAGCCACAATCCGCACAATTTAGTTTGCATTCCTCTTCTTCCTAAAACCAGAATGCCTGCTCTGTTTGCAACAAACTCACCTCTGATCATAAAATCTTTGCCACTAACTGCTTTAATCTATGTGCTGTCACTGAAACCTGGTTTCATGAATCCAACACCGCTTCTCCTGCTTCCCTTTCCCATGGTGGCCTTCTCTGGACTCGTTCCCCTAGACCTAGTGGACACAAGTGAGGTGGAGTGGGAATCCTCCTATCCCTACAGAGCACCTTACAGGTTCTTCACTCTCGTCCCTCTCTGCCCCTCTCATCATTTGAAGCTCACTGTAATTGTCTATTTTCTCCAATGTCCTTAAGAATGGCTGTGATCTACCAAATCCCCTGGACCGGCATCATCTATCCTTGATGACTTCTCTGCCTACCTACCCTACTTTCTCTCTTTAGCCGGTTCAGCCCCAGCGCCGTAAATAGGCAGCGGTGGGGTTTGAGCGGCTGTACCGGGACATAGCCTGTACCTGCAGGCTATATCCCAGTATCATTTTTTAGAGCAAGCGGTCGGCTATCCAGGGGTACCGACCGATCCGGCTCGGGAGC
Source organism: Glandirana rugosa (assembly GCA_018402905.1). Classification (NCBI taxonomy): domain Eukaryota; kingdom Metazoa; phylum Chordata; class Amphibia; order Anura; family Ranidae; genus Glandirana; species Glandirana rugosa. Next base: position 622,288 of record BLSH010230327.1, read on the forward strand.
CGCTCGGTCGTTACCCCAGGAGGCGGGAGGGGACGCCCCCCCCTCCCGCCGCTCTTCTCCGGCCTCCCGTCCCACCGGGAGACCGGAGCGATGATCCGGCGCATCCGCCGGCTGGAAGGAGACCTGATCAAAGCCGTAATCGGCTCCGATCGGGTCTCCTTCGGCAAATTCCGGAAGCGACGTCACAACATCACTTCCGGTTTACTCGGCGGCTAACGGCGCCAAATTTAAAAAAATGACAGTGTTCAGAATAGCCGTTTTTGGCGATCTGAATACTGTGAAGTGCAAAGGAGGGATGGGGGGTCTTTTAGACCCCCCAGCCCTCCAAAAAGTGTACCTGTCACCATAAATTACTATCACAAGGGATGTTTACATTCCTTGTGATAGCAATAAAAGTGATCAGATTTTTTTTTTTTTAAAGGAACAGTGGTAAAAATAAATAAATAAATAAAATAAAAAAAAAATAAAAAAAAGATTTAAATCGCCACCGTCCCCGCGAGCTCGCGCAGCAAAGAAAACGCATACGTAAGTCGCGGCCGCATGTGAAAACGATGTTCAAACCACACATGTGAGGTATCACCGCGATCGCCAGAGTGTGAGCAATAATTCTAGCAAAAGACCTCCTCTGTAACTCTAACCTGGTAACCGTAAAAAAATTTTAAAGCGTCGCCTATGGAACTTTTTAAATACCGGACTTTGTCGCCATTCCGCGAGTGCGCGCAATTTTCAACCGTGTCATGTATGGTATCTATTTACTCGGCGTAACATCCTCTTTCACAATATGGAAAAAAATTGGGCTAACTTTACTGTTGTCTTATTTTTTGAAAGACCGCTGCGCAAATACCGTGTGACAAAAAGTTTTGAAACAATCGCCATTTTATTCTCTAGGGTGTTTGAAAAAAAAATATATAATGTTTGGGGGTTCTAAGTAATTCTCTAGCAAAAAAAAATGTTTTTAGCTTGTGACCACAAATGTAAAAAAGTGGCCCGGTTGGTAAGTGGTTAGAAATTCCCACAATCGTTCTCTGCGACTTCAACATCCCTGTTAATACTAATATTCCTGCTACTTCTAAACTTCTTAGTCTAACCTCCTTATTTGACCTGAAGCAATGGGTACATGCTTTTACTCACTCTGATGGCAACACCCTTGACCTTGTATTCTACTACCTATGCGCTCCCTGCAACCTCTCCAACAATCCTTTTCCTCTCTCTGATCACCAGCTTATCATTTTCACTCTCTCCCTGTCATCCACCACCTCTACCTCCAACCGCCTAACAATTACCCGTAGGAACCTTTGCCACTTCAACCATTCTCTTCTTTATTCTGCTACTGACCACCTCTATGACAAAAATCTCACCCTTTTCCTGCCCCAATCTAGCACTTTTGTCTACAATAGATCCCTGTTCTCCGCCCTGAATAAGTTCGCCCTGCTCACTACCCACAGAATCAGGCCCCGACCCCTACAATCCTGGCAACCAAATCCTCGCTCTTGAGCATTTATGACTTAAAACTAAAGCCTTATACACACGGGTGCAACGGTTGTACAACCAAACGTCCAACTTTGGCACAATTTGGATGTTGGCTGTTGTGTCTCGCGTACTGACGTGAACTAAGCGATTGTACAACCAAGCCTAACGTGGTGATGTGTTACGAGCGTATAACGAGGAAGTTCAGGTGCATGTGATTTGTGAATTAGGAATGTACATTTCCCAGAACGGACACTTCTGTGCGTTCCTGACTTCTGAGCATGCCTGTTTTGCACGTACAACTTTGTTGGACCAACTTCTCTGCACTCACGGTACAACAGTCGTACAACCGCTTGTTATACAAACAAAGTTTTCTAGTCTGCTCATCCAACTTCACTTGTACAACCGTTGTATGATGGCTGTCAGGTGATCGTACAACAAGCTGGTTGTATGACCGTTGTTGAACAGCCATTGTACCGTGTGTATGGGGCTTTAGTCTCACAAAGACTTCAACCAATATAAATCTGCCCTCTAAAAATACAGTTCTTGTCTCTATAGTGCCAAGCAGAACTATTTTATCACTCTCATTAACACCTTCTCATCCAGTCCCTGTCAACTCTTCTCTACATTTTTTTTTTTGAGCATTGCATAGTAATATGTAATAACAAGTAAAATAGATAGCATTTTACATCATAAAACCAAAACGTCAAGAAATGGAGCAGGCAAAGCAAGAAAAAGGGGGGGCAGGCCAATCAGGGTGAACATGAACATAGAAGAGGGGGGGGGGGGTGTGGGAGGGGG
>BLSH010230327.1:626429-636880 GCA_018402905.1 Glandirana rugosa
CTTTTATGGTAATTTTGGGACTCGGGCCCGTTTCGGGGCCCTGGTCTACCAAAATGGAGACTTAAGATGTTTGAGTGTGTCCTGAATGAACAGGGGTGGGATGTACGACAGATGGTTCCGTAGTACCTGCCTTTGGGTATGGATGGATGACCGGTAGTTCGGGTGTAATTTTATTATGGTTTTTTTCCTCCTCTGGGCTGCCTGGGTCCGAGTATGTCTGGGTAAAGTGAGAACTTATATCTAAGTTTTTAAGAGAGTTTGTAATATCGATTGTCTGACCGTGATTAGGACGGAAGGGAGTAGGTGGGCCGGGTTCGCCCGAAGTGTGTACCCTCCAGACGGTGATTGTTGTAATCGGCCTCCAATACCGTCAAAACTTTTCTAATGTTGTTAGTGGCAGACCTCCCATGTGTGAAGCCCGCTTGGGCCGGGTGGATGAGGGAAGGCAGGATTAGTGCCAGTCTGTTAGCTATAATGTTTGAGAGAATTTTTGAATCTATATTCAAGAGTGAAATGGGTCTGTATGAGCCTGGGTCCGTCGGGTCTCCTCCTTTTTTTGGTATTATTTTAATGTGGGCTTGATGGCCAGTAGGTAGGTATGGGTTTCCGTCCATGATGCCTTGGTAGACAGCATGTAGGGTGGGGACAAGTAAGTCCTGTGTGAGTTTGTAGAATTCAGAGGTAAAACCATCTGGTCCCGGGGCTTTGCCCGGGCTCAGGGTTTTAATGGTATTTTCAATTTCCGAGAGAGATACGGGGGCATTTAGATTTTAAAGTGCTTCCTGGTGTATTTTGGGAAGGGAGAGTTTCTGGAGGAAGGACATGGCTGCGGGCTCATCAATGGGGTCAGGGCCATATAAAGTTGCGTAGAAGTTTTCTAGGATTTGATTGATCTGCTTGGGGGCAGTGGATAGTTGGCCCTGCTTGTCCCTGAGGGCAGCGATGTGTACTGGAGAGTGTGGGCCTTTGGAAAGACTGGAAAGAAGTTTCCCAGGCTTATTCCCGAATCTGTGAAATTTGCGTTCTAGTGTCGAGCTGTGCATAAGTTCTTTTGTCATGGCCCAATGGTCAAAGTGATCCTTGGCTTTCCTCCAGGCTTCCCTATGTGCAGGTGAGTTCGACTTACTTAGGGACAGATGGGCAGATCTGAGTGAGTGGCTGGCTTGGAGAAACTCCGAGGCAGCCGTTTTCTTAAAAGCTGAGGCAAAGGAGATAATCTTTCCCCTCAGAACAGCCTTCCCCGTTTCCCAAAAGAGATTCGGGTTAGATACGTGGGTGCTGTTATTAGTTGCAAAGTCTTCCCATGTGTCTGCAAGTTTGTCGTGTAATGCCGTATTGTGCGCGAGGTAAGAAGGAAATCTCCATATCTTGGGTGAGGTTCGGGTAGTCGTGTCTAAGAGAGTAGCAGTAAGGGGCGCATGGTCCGAAATGGCTATGTCGTTTATCTGTGGGTCGGTGGCCAAGGGGAGCATAAGTGGAGAGAGGAAGATATAGTCTATCCTCGATTGAGTGGCATGTGGGTGCGAGAAAAAAGTAAAATCCCTGCCTTCCGGGTTGTGGAGTCTCCACAAGTCTGTTAGGCCTAGATCTTCAGCCCATTGGGCAAGAGTGGGAATGGATTTGGTGAGCTTGGTAGGCTTGTGGGATGTGGAAGTCAGTCTATCCTCTGTGGGGTCCATGACCGAATTAAAGTCCCCCGCAATAATACATGGGAGGTGGATATGTGGAGCTAGGTGTGCAGAGAGAGTCTGAAAGAATTGCTTGGTAGGGGAGTTAGGGGCATATACTGCAGTAAGGGCCCATACCCTGCCTTGAGTTTTTAGTCGGGCCGTGAAAAGTCGGCCCTCCTTGTCCGGGTGGGTTGAGAGTACTTCGTGGGGCAGGTTCTTGTTAATGAGTACCAGGACTCCTGCTTTCCCTTTCACAGCGGGAGATCCCATGACATGCCCGACCCAAAGTTTGCGCATACGTGCGAAATCCGAGGAAGCCAGATGGGTCTCCTGGAGGATCGCTATGTCTGAGCGAAGACGTTTAAGGTGGCGGAGAACGGCCATACGTTTATTGGGGGAATTGAGGCCTTTGACGTTCCACAACGTTATGTGTACTGACATGGAGTAGGTGTGAGTCTATGATGTGTGCGGGGAGCAACTAAGGGGTTATTGGTAGGATAATGGGAGTACGCGAGGGGTAAAGAAGTGAACAAAAAGGTTGAAGGAGGGGTGAGTGGGTGGGGGTGGTTGTCTGGGCCCTTGGAGTGGACAAGGACTGGACAACAAACCAAAAGAACTAGGACATATTGTATGGAACATAGTAACCATACCTTTGGAAGGCTGCGCTTCGCTTTTTTCCTCATGTGAGCCTTGAATCCACCACATCAGCGTTACCGATATTTGCTAAAAGGCACACTGACGAGGAAGGGGGGGGAGAGCAGCAGGTCCACAGCCACCAGATAGGGAGGCGGAAGGAAGAGTGTACTCCAAAGAACTGTCGGTGAGGCCCATATAGGGCGGGCCTAGCACTGAATCTTCCACAGTAAGGCTGTGCGATGGTTCCCGGCTCAATGATGAGAAAAAGAGGGGAGAGAGGATAAGTCCTGATATGTAGGAACTTGTCTTGGAAGAACATTATCAGCATAGACTCTTGCTTGTCCATCAAAGAAACGTAAACAGGTAACACAGTGAATAACATAGGTGAAGGCGGGCAAAAGGATGCAGTACTTCGCTTGATTTGTCCAAGAGAGGCTATGTTAAGAAGGAGTAGGTTGTGTTAGGACATCAGTTCCAGGAATTCCGGGAGGGCATATCCACCAATTTGAGCTTTTTAGCTGGGTCCTTCCTGGGGCTCCTTTGGTTCCTAGAAGGGCCCTTGGGGGAGACTTCTCCTGAAGGTGTGATATCCATTGGGAGGTGCAAAGAATTCCGGAGGAAATGTGCAGCTTCATCGGGATCAGAAAAGGTCTTAGACTCCCCTGAGGCCGTTGTGAAACGCAGTGTGGCTGGGTAAGCAAGGGAGAAGCGAATATTTTTCTGGAAGAGGGTAGCACATATGGGCTGGAAGGCCCTCCTTCTTTTGGATACTTCCTGAGAATAGTCCGCAAATAGTAAAAGCTTGTTACCGTCAATTTGTAAAGCTTTCAGATTGCGAAATGACTTGAGAATGTTAGCTCTATCCATATAGTTTAGGTAGCGAACTTTCGAGGTCGTCCAGTTTCTCGAAGATGTACCGTTGTTCCTGCTTGAAATGGTGATCTCTGGTAAAGGAAGATTGTACCTCATCCTCTAGCTCCGATACCCGGCTCTCCACTTCGGAGAGTCGTTTGGCGTGGTCTCCTAATTCTTTAGTCAGCTGGACCATCCCTGCAGTTATAGCTTTGTCAACCGCTGCCGTAATGGTAGGTGCCAGGAGTGTTGCAACCGCCTGCGCCAATCCAGCCAATTGTTCTTTATTGTAGCAGGATGAGCTCCCATAGTCAGCAGGGGAGTGAGAGCGTTCGTTGGAACGATCGGGAGGGCGGTCGTAGGAATAGTCGTGGGTGCCATCGTTGGAACGATCGGGTTTGCGTTCGTCGGAACGGCCGGCTCGGCTACGAACTCCGCCATATTGGCTTCCACCTGTACAGGGACCGGCGGGCCTGCGGCGGTTGGGGAGGGAGCCGAGGAAAGGCCGTGGACTAGGAACTTGTCCATGAGGTTCCTGGGACTTAAAGGCAGGTTTCTGGGTGCTGGTCTCCCTGTTCGTCAGCGTGGGTGGCAGACTTTATAGGCTGGTAAAGACGGAGCCGCTGATTCTGCCTCCGCTCACATAGGCGCCGGAACCGGAATTTCTTCTCTACATTTAACTCTCTACTTCGTCCTTCACTGCCTCCATCCACTAAATCACTCAATGCCCAGGAGATCACCAAACACTTAAAAAATAGGATTAATTCAATTTGTGATGAGATCTCTACACTACAGATATCCCCCAATTAACATCCCATGTCCACGGGTACAATCAACACTCCCCTTATTCAACCCTGCTACTATAGAAAAGGTTGCTAAACTTATTTCTAATGCCCACCTAACCACCTGTCCCCTGGACCCAGTTCCCTCTCAAATACTGTGGTCACCCTCTGACTCTATCCTACACTCTTTAACCCACATCTTCAATCTCTCCCTCTCTTCTGGCATCTTCCCCAACTCTCTAAACCATGCTGATGAAGGAGCCGTGCATGCTCTGAAACGCGTTACCTCCCACTATCCTCCACTGGCGCCATCAGCCTTGTGCGTCCTAGGGTGATCCTCTGAATCCAGGCCGCACCTCAGCCCCCTCCATCCTGCACACCACTGGAGCCTATACAGACAGCTGCTGACCGGCTTTACCCACTCTCCACTGCAGATGAAGGAAGGATGCTCACCCAACATATACTACAGGCTTGTGTACATCTACTACCCTGTAAGTGGTTTTTAACCCTTATGCCCTTGATGAATCTACCAATACTGCACTTAGAGGCGCTTGTTTGTCTTATCTTCTTCACTTTCCAGAGCCACTTCTCATTCAGCCAGAGGAAGGGAATCATACTCCCATAGGACTCTACTGTTTGTAAGTGTTTTTAACCCTTTGCGTGCTAATTAAATTTGGATATACTGCATTTAAAGGTATCTTTCCTCTTCTTTCCTGTAATCAGACTCCTCCACTGGGACACCTGCCCTGAGCTATCAGACCCCCTTTCTATGCAAGAACAGGCTCTTCCAGAGCAATTTACCAAAATAACACTGTGACAGCCTTTTTTTGCATTCTGTTCTCTGCTGTCTTCACCTCTGGTATGCTTATGAAGGTTTAAAGTGTGAACTGTACCATAATTGACAGCCCAATTGCAAAAATTAGAAGGAAATTACCCCCGCTCCTGTATTGCAAGGGTTAAATCTAGGGATGCTGGGATAAGGAGAAATTCTTATCCTATGCAATGCTCCTTGAACTGCAAGGGTATATATATTTTTTTCTAACAACAGAATGTGTGCTTTAAAGGGAAATTATCACATTAAAGCAGAATTTTACCCATAGCAACTTGATAAAAAAGAATGTTTTTTTTAGCAAGGAACATGCATTCTACATTATGAGTGTGTACTGCAAATTGCCTCCAGCATTGCTTCTGTTTCTTCTTGCTGGAGTCTGCCATTTTGCTGAAGCCCAGAGTCCCTGAACAGCAGTAAATAATAAGGCAGAACTAAACCCATCGATTTAACTGATTCAAAAAACAGTTTGCAATCCCAGCATTCTAGGAATGTAACTGTCACATTTTCTTGTGTCCTCAACCAAACTGTCAAACTATCAAATAGCTGTTGTCATAACTTATCACATGTGCAGCACCATGGCAGTTGTGGATCAAACAGAAGCAGCATCATTGGCTGTACGTGCCCATTCACACCGCAAAAACGATCTCCAGATCCTTTCTGGTTGTGTTTCTGCAGGTGCATTGTTGATACATTTCCGGATGCATTCCAGCACTGCGCTGCATGTGGTTTGAACAGCTTCTAAGGGATAGGAGGGTTTAGTTGAGCTTTAAGGCTGTCATAAGATTGACCTCTACAAATTTAGCAGAGCCCAAAAAATACCTAAAAATAGAGAGCAATTGAATATGTGCAGAGTAGTGTGAGACCGTGTATTACTGGATTTTAATCAATGTAGGTACTTATTTTTAACCACTTTTAGATCACCCCTCGCAGATATACTGTGACAGGGTGGCCCTCCTGCGTGGAATCATGTACCCAGGGTCGGCTCTACCACTAGGCGAAGTAGGCGACTGCCTAGGGTGCACTGCCACCGAGGGCACCCGGCCGCTGTTGATCCGTCACTGCTCTGCATCGATCACTCATGTCACTGGAGAGCTGTGGCTGGCAGGACATCAGGGCGGTAAGATTCACCTGCTGTGAATAGTGAAGACATCAACGCCGCCCTCGCGCTCTGTGCAGAAACAGTTTTCCCTCTCCACCCCCGTTCTGTGAGCCTGCTTTCTCCGGGACCACTCAATCCCCAGCCTGCAGTGCCAGCTCCGCCCTAGCAGCGGCAGTGAGAAGAGGAGGGGAGAGAGCCAGGACAAAGAGCAGCTGGCCGGCCTGGAAGTGCTGCATTAATGATGGAACCGGCTGGGGTGTGTGAGATGGAAGCCCTGCATGTAGTTCTGGGCTTGCCGCGATTTCCCCTCTCTCCATATACTACCCCAGTCTGTCCATATACTACCCCAGCCTGTCCCTATACCACCGCAGCCTATCCATATATTACCCCAGCCTGTCCGTATACTAACCCAGCCTGTTTATATACTACCATATTCTGTCCATATACCTGTGGACCATGGCTGGCATGAGGAAGCGAGCCGGTGCCAGCATTATTTGTCTTTAGGCCGGGTCCAGAGGCACAGATGTGGGCCTGTGGACCACGGCTAAAGAAATAGGTAGAGAGGCGCTGCAAAAATCTCCACCTCCACAGTATATATGGACAGGGCAAAGGGGGTGGAGTCAGGGGCAGAGCCAAAGGGAGGTGGCAAAATGAGGTTCCGCCTAGGGTTTCAAAAATCCTTGCACCAGCCCTGCATGTACACATGTGGGCCGACCCGCTCCCGCTGCATTTGGACACAGCAGGAGCCAATCCAGGGCTGTCTTAATACATGGGCACCCCTGGGCACTGCCCAGGGGCCCCAGGTGCTCAGGGGCCCCGCGATAATCTTGAATTACATCATACTTGCCAACTATCCCAGACTTGCTGGGACAGTCATACTTTTTACTAAGCTGTCCGAGGATGGCCCCGAATTTTATTTAAAGTACTAATAAATATATGTTTAATTCTATCAACTATTTTAACATTAATTCTTGAGAGTAGGTGTGTCAATTGGGGAAGGCTGGTAGAGGGCCCCAGTCCATTACTTTGCCCAGGGGCCCATGATGTTATTAAGATGGCCCTGAGCCAATCAGCAGGTCTGGCGAACACGATGTGCGATCTTGCGTTTCTGCTAAGCATTCCCCCTACAGTTAGGAAGCACCCCCTAGGGACTTAACCCTTTGATCACCCCTGATGTTAACTCCTTCCCTACCAGTGTCATTAGTACAGTGACAGAGCATTTTTTTTTAGTACTGATCACTGTAATAAAGTCACTGGTCCCCAAAAAGTGTCAAAAGTGTCAGTTAGGTGTCCGATTTGTCTGCCGTAATGTCGCAATCCTGCTAAAAATCGCTGATCACCAAAACCATGTTGCAGAATACATATTGACCTAATGTAAAAATGTTGTAAATATTGTTTTTTTTTCAAAATTGTTGCACTTTTTTTGTTTATAGCTCAAAAAATAAAAACCGCAGAGGTGATCAAATACCACCAAAAGAAAGCTCTATTTGTGGGAAAAAAAGGACATTAACATTATTTGGGTACAGTGTCACATGACGTGCAATTTTCAGTTAAACTAACGCAGTGCCATATTGCAAAAAATGGCCTGGTCAGGAAGCAGAGGGGGTAAACCTTTTGGGTTGAAGTGGTTAATGTTTTGCATAAGGGGCCAGCCTGAAGTGATCTAAAGTTCTATTGAACAGCACTCTCAAAGGTTTTAGTTCTTAAGCCTGCCATAGACAGATCAAAATTCAACTAGTTCAGCAGGAACCGGACAAATTTTGACTGGTGTACTGAAGTTGATCGATCGACTTCAGTACAACCAGTGTGTCTTTTTTTGGTATGGTCACTGCTGCTGCTATAAGGCCACTTTCACACTGGGATGGGCAGGGCGGTAGTGGTAAAGTGCCGCTAATATGATTTGGCGCTGCTATTCGGGCAGCTGTGAGGTGCTTAAGAAGGGGTTAAGAGCATCCGCCCGCGGCGCTTCCGAATCGGTGTTCAGCCACTTCGGAAGCGCTGGCCATTCATTTCAATGGCAGGGGCGGTGGAGGAACGGTGTAAACAACGCTCCCACACTGCCTCAAAGATGCTGCTTGCAGGACTTTTTTTCTCATCCTGCAAGCGCACTCGGGCTTTCACACTGGGGTGGATTAGGGTGTGTTCTTCAGGCGCTTTACGGGTGCTATTTTTAGCTCTAAAGGGTCTGAAAAATGCCCCAATCTGAAAGGGGTCTAACCAGGGCTGGCCCGAGAGATTGTGCTGCCTGGGACCAAGAATGAAATGCTGCCCCCTCCAAAAAAAACCAAAAAATCACACCCACCAAAAGGCCCCCACATTCATTATTTTATATCATAATAATTACAACTATAAATAAATTTATCAGGAAGTCAGATTTACATGCAACAGCACTTTGTCTATATGGAAAATTATATGACATACCATTATGTTCAATTCCAAGGGGCGGGCTATGGCAGTATAGGGGCAGGCTATGGCAGTATAGGGGCAGGCTATGGCAGTATAGGGGCAGGCTAGCATAGTATATAGACAGGCTAGGGTAGTATATGGACATACGAAAGTAGTATATGGACAGGCTAGGGTGGTATATGGACAGACTAAAGTAGTATTTGGACAGACTAGGGTAGTATATTGAGAGGCTAGGGCAGTATAGGTGCAGGCTGGGGCAGTATATAGACAGGCAAGGGTAGTATATAGACAGGCTAGGGTAGTATATAGACAGGGTAGGGTAGTATATTGACATGGTAGGGTAGTATAGGTGCAGGGTGGGGCAGTATATATACAGGCTAGGGTAGTATAGTATATAGACAGGGTAGGGTAGTATATTGACAGGCTAGGGCAGTATAGGTGCAGGCTGGGGCAGTATATAGACAGACTAGGGTAGTATATAGACAGGCTAGGGTAGTATATAGACAGGCTAGGGTAGTATAGGGGCCTGGGGGGGATGGCAGTTGTCATCATGACACAAAAAACTGCTGAGAAAAAAAATCTTGGTCATTGATTTGCTGGGTAAATAGAAGAGAAGGAAAGGCAGTCGTGCTTCAATTTGATGCCCCTCTCAAAGTGATGCCTGGGTCCAATGGACCCACTGGGACTCATGGTAGGGCCAGCCCTGGGTCTAACTGGCAGCAGTGATCATTGTATTTTGGCGGCAAGGAAACCTGTGATTCTCCCATCAACACTGAGTGGGGTTGATTTACTAAAATTGGAGTGTGCAAAATCTGGTGCAGTTCTGCATAGAAACCAATCAGGATCCTTCAACCTGTGTGTATGAATAGCCTTACTCTATATATCATTTGTACTGGCCAGTGTTTATAAAATGCTTTCTAGTACATACCTTCCTTATTTTCTTTCCAGATAATTCAATAGCTATCTTTATTGTTTTTAGCTGCAACAAAGCATACAGATAACAATTAGTAATTAAAAGAACCTTTGTACTGCCGTATAAAGGCATGCTCAGAACATTATACATGCATTGCACTAACCTGCAGATACTGTAATCACAGGTGTGGCAGTGAGTCATGGTGTCCCCATGGAAACCGTCTGTTTTCTGTACACTCTTTACTTTGTAGCTAGGGGAAAAGAGAAAAAAGAGATGACTTATGGAATTGGCGAGAACACAATATAAAAATCTTACTATACAAATTTTGTAATACTGCAGTGAGAAAATATAATCATTAAGGTTATGGCAAGAAGGGACTAAAGCAATCAAAAAGCCCTCCAACCAACCAGTGTGTAGCACCGTAAAGTTCATAGAACTAAAATATTTAAAAATCTCATTCTGGGGTCAACTCACTGACAGATAAACAAGATAGTCCTAAAATAACTCATGCGGTATTCATCTCAGGAGTAGTCAATTCATTAAAAGACATGTGTTAATCAATAAAAGCATTGATATTTTTTATTTTGCGGTATTGAACACATCATTTTACTCATTATTATATCGCAAACTGGATCTCTAGGTGCAGCAGGAAATAGAAAACCCACCAATGTCTTAACAACCACCACCCCCCCCCCCCACCCCAGCTCATTTAGCTGTCAGCAAGGGATTCCTGTCTGAGCCCCAGTTTACACAGGCGTGCTGGGCGATATCGTATGTGATTCCCACAGCACTGCTGTGCAAATCGCATGCGATGTCCATGTGATGCGATTCCAGTCATACAGATAGTATGGCTGAAATCGCATCACATTCAGACTCAAAACGCACACGACCCTTTCTTGCGTCGGCACCAGAATCGGATCGCATGGGTGTTCACATCTATGCGATCCGATTCACGTCCAAACTGTCAGACCGCACTGCGATATGGGAGCTGAAAAGGGGGTGTCGTTAACAATGTATTGACACTCCCCTCAGTTTACATATGGCAATGTGAACTGCCACGCGAGTCGGGTGTGATGCGGGAAGCCGCAGTGAATTCGCAGGGTTCCCGCATCGCACAAGTGTGAATCGGGGCTAACTGTTGAATTCAAACAAAGGGGCAGAGTTAAAACATGAGGTGGCGGTTTCACCACAGTTCCTATCAGCGGAATCTCCAGCTGAAAGTAGAATGAGCCAGGTAGGTAACTGGATGCCGACAGGTGCT
>BLSH010230327.1:643616-684041 GCA_018402905.1 Glandirana rugosa
TACCTCCCCCCCCCCCCCTCCTGTATTTTAAACAACTGCACAATATCTCCTCTGAGATACCCAACAGCCTTCATTTCCCTCTACACCCTTTCCCCTTTTTCTTAGACTACGTATACAGCCTAATGTCCACTTGAATCCAACTATGAGGGGCTCACCCTCTACACCAGATATGTTGCATAGCAATACTAGATTGGAACTGTCCTCCTCATTTTTGCCCTTGACTAAAGTTATGTTATGATGTAATGCTACTATGTTATTAGAATCTTCCTGATTGGACACTTGTTCCTGTTATATGTATGGATATGTACATTACGATAAAGTCAATAAAAAGTTTGAACAAGAAAGCTAATTTCTTTTACATGCATAGTGAAAAAAAAAAGAATGTAATAGTTCCTAAAAAATATCATTCATTGCATTTCAGGGAGTAGGATTTATTCATAGTTTTCTGGCAAATGTTGAATAACAGGTAAATAATATGTATAAAATAGTTTCCATCAATGTGTTTTTGCGTGTCATACTTACAACCAAATGTTAAATGTGGGTGTGACAGTCTTTAACCAGACAGGTATTTCGCAAGAGTGTAGGAAATGCTTGGTTTGTGTAATACAGGCCTCAGTAGTTATTATCAGATTTCAAGTTATGACAATATTACATACGGCTTCTGTTGTGGGATGTTTGGGCTTATTTAAATAGTTAGGATAATGTGTATAATTACTTTATTTCATAGGCAATTGTGCTCGCCTTACAAACAGAAAAGTGGTCAAATTTATTCACCAAAAATTGAACATTGACCACAAAACTGAATTCATTGATTTGGAGGGATAATGGTAGGTCCAGTCACCCTTGTGCGATAATACCTATCTAGATGATATTTTTTTTTGTATGTGCCTGTGCAAATGGGTGGAAGTCATTTAGTATTTTGTTTTTTTTTCAACAATTTTTTTTTTATACCTAATTGTATTGCTGTTACAAGAGGGTTTGCAGCTGCCCATGTGGCAGCATTGTGCAAGTAGAGTAACTACTCTTTATGGAGACATCAGAGGTATATTAGACTTCCGGTGTCTCCCTTGTACTGTGCTAAGCAGATCAAGGACAAAGAGCCCTCTATCTGCTGTTTTTCTGGACATAGTCAGCGAGAACCTGAGAGCTGTGAATCTGGAAGTGCTAAGAGCAGAGTGCATCTCAATTCATGATGCAGGAGAGGTCAAGGATCAGATCTCTCCTCTGTCATCACTGCTCACCATCCTGAGTCTTATTTTTTAGTTCCTAGGCTTTCAGGAGTTGCTGTAAAGCCTGGGAAGCATGGGGGTACGGGGAGATCATGTGTAGTGGAGGGAATGGCAATTTCCATGTCTGTAGAAGTGAACAGGCAGCTTTACAGCTGCCCTGCTCACTTATACACTAAAGTCCAAAGCCTACTGATCGTGTTTAAAACAACTTTGTAGCTGTTGAGCTTGTCTGAAATTTCTTAATGCCCCAACATGTAGGAAACGTCCTTGGCAGTGAAAGGGTTATAGTAAATCTGACTTGGCCTAAAATGTTTTTAAGGTAACCACAGTTCTGCAATGTACTGTATTTTCTTATTAATTCAACCTGATTACATTATCTCTGTAGAGAAATTGGTGATCTTAGGCACAGGCTTTACATTAGACATTGAATTGTGCCAAAACCGTCTCGGCTGTTTGGGTATAGAATCCACAGTACATGTGTTGATTTTTAGGATTAACACAGGTAAAAGCACTTATGAGTACAATATTCAGGACAATGACATCAGAGCAACATGACCCGATACGTTTTGACCTCTAGGTCATCATCTGGTGTCCTTGAGGTCGAAATGCGTCGGATCGTGCTGCTCTGATGTTGTTGTACTCATAAGCGCTTTTTTGATAACTGGAGAATGTGAGTTACTTTCTTTTAATCAATAAATCATATAGTACTTGTGGAGCATTTTTTCTTTCCTTTTGGGTTATACCGGAGCGTTGGATGCTTAATGAATACTTGACTGGATGACCTAAAACTGAAAGACAAATTAGTGCATTACACCCTCCGCATATTCAGACCCAGCTGGCATATGCCAGTCTGTGTCCACGTCAGCTGGTAAAAGTCAAGTTTGTCCGGTGGAGGATCACACTATGGGTGAACGCTGAATAATATTGGGCACTATACCCCTTGCCTACTTTGACCCAGCGGATGTATGTCCATCTGTGTCCATTCATTTTGGTAAGCCTCTGTGATAACAGGTGGTGGTTTCCTTTATATGCACTTGGTGAGATACTATGAGGGACACTAATGGAGTTTTCATTTGGAGAACTTATGAACTTTCTTCACTCATTGCACTTTAAATAGCACACAATTTGCTCATTGCACATTTGTACTGTCATTGCACTTTATACAGATTGTATTTATTTATCATTTGTTCTGTTGTGCTGGCGGCTTTGAACCCCCCTTTTTTAGCTTTTGATTTGCGCAATATTTATTACTTCATGATCTGCACACCTGTCAAGTTAGGACCTGCAGCTGTGTTCATACAGCCACCACATCCTCATAGAGTAACAAGCAGCTCCAGGTGCACAAACAAACCTCTCATTCACACTGTATGGGTCAGAGAAGCAGTGTGAATGAGCCCTTCAATTTATAAACATTTTTTTAAAATTATTATTTACAATATTTTAAAATTATTTTTAGACTTTTTAAAATTTGTTATTTTTTCACATTGTTAAATTATTTTTGCAATTTTTTTTACAATGCTGTTTGGGGGGGCTTCAGGGGTCTAAACAAACCCCAAACATCTCACATTTGAGACAGAGAAAGGAACTGATCGTAGATTCTTCAATTCCTTTCTCTGCAGCTGCAGATGAATGATGAATGAACAGGACAGTCTCCTGTTCATTCATAAATCGAAGCATAGATAACAGTTTCTTATGCTTCAGTTATGAATGAACACAGTAAGTAATAGGTATTGATCACTCTCTGTGTTCATTCAGAAAAGGTAATGGTCCGTAAATGACATTTTACATGCTCCATCACCTGCTCTCTACCCTGAACATCCCCAACACAGGGGAGCACAGCAGGGGGAATGAGATGTGGGCAGGAGAGGAAAGGGGATCTTTGAGGGGGGGGGGCAATTGAAGGAACAATATCCTGTTTCTGTCTACCTGCAGTAGCTAAAGCTAAAGGAGGGGGGGAAACCGTCTTTCAGCTACTGCAGGGAGAGACATACAGGGCATCATTCCTGTAATTGCACCCCCATCACATTGATCATCCTTCTTATCCTGCCCACATCTGAATCCCCTTGCTACCTAGGCCCCCCCTAGGTAGCAAGGGGAACGCAGCAACTTTTACGCAAACCAATCAATATATGCCGATTGTGATTTTTTTTTACCACAAATATGTAGAAGAATATAAATCAGCCAAAACTGATGAATACCTTTTGTTAAAAATTTTTTTGGCTATGTATTATAGCAAAAAGTAAAAAATATTGTTTTTTTTCAAAATTGTTGCCATTTTTTTGTTTATAGCAGGGATCAGAAGTGACGCAGAGGTGATCAAATACCACCAAAAGAAAGATCTATTTGTGGGAAACAAGGACGCCAATTTTGTTCAGGTACAACGTCGCACGACTGCTCAATTGTCAATTAAAGCGACACAGTGCCGAATCGCAAAAAGTGCTCTGGTCATAAAGGGGGAAATCCTTCTGGGGCTGAAGTGGATAGGATAAATAACCTTATGTGTGCAGCAGCCCCTCTTAACCCCCTAATACTTACCTGAGGTCCATCTAGATGCAGCAATGCTGCAGGAATGTCTCGGCTGCCCAGGACTCCAGACAGCAGCGCAGCGACATTGGCTTCAGTCAGTCAATGAGGAGAGAAAGGGGGTGGGCCGGGTCGCAGCTCCATGTCTGAATGGACACAGGGAGCTGTGGTTCGGCTCGGGTGCCCCCATAGAAAGCTGCTTGCTGTGAAAGCACTCAACAGAAGGGAGGGGCCAGGAGCACTAAAGAGGGACCCGAGAAGAGGAGGATCTGGGCTGCTCTGTGCAAAACCACTACACAGAGCAGGTAAGTGTAACATGTTTGTTTTTTTTAACTAAACAAACACAAGACTTTAGTATCACTTTAACTAGGCTCTGTTGTTCTCTCTCTTTTGGGCTGGGTTCACACTGATGCCGGATGCGACTGACAACAGGGGGGCCGGTACATCCCTGTTCTCCATTTCAGGAACAAATAAGGGCCGCCACGGAGCTGTGTGAACTAGCTTCATTGAGAGCCGGTCACAATCTCCTGTCATGCGAATTGGATGTGGAGAAATCCACATCCAATTCGCATTAATGTGAACCCAGCCTAAAACCCTGCAATGCTTTTTTTCTCTATTTATGAAATGTTTATTTATACATTAATTATTTAATTTAAGTCGTAGAAATATAAGGTATATCACACTTTTGTAAAAGATAAGAACAAGACTGATATAAAAAGCTTGCTCTCCACAGGCCCTCCTTGTTATTTTAGGAGTGAAACTATTCACACCTCAGGTGCAGATGTTGAGCTTTCTGTCCAAGCTGCACAACTCCTGGGTTTCTGTATTAACAGGAATATAGTCAACATGCTTTTCAAATTGGTGCATACACCATGTGTCCACATTAGCTATAGCTAATTCCAATCTTTAATCAAGAAGTAAGAAACCAGTTATTGCCTACGGGGGTGGGGGACACATGCCCCACATTGAAAAGGACATCAGCCACACACCTTATCTTAGTATAACCCCTTCTGCCTTTGGGTTCTGATTATTTTCACTCTTAAGCCTAGTACACACGGTTCGACGATCGCATACAACAGGTCGTACGAACGACCGTTGTATGCTAATCCGACCTTTAGTACACGCGATTAGAACAGCCGACCTACCAACGGTCGTACAGCAGGAGTTGTATGAGCAAACTAGAAAACTTTGGTAGTACCAACAAGTGGTCGTACGACCGTTGTATCGTGTGTACAGAGAAGTTGGTCCAACAAGTTGTATTGTGCAAAACACGCATGCTCAGAAGTCAGGAATGGCCGGACACTAATTACATGCACCTGAACATTCTCTTTATACGTTCATAACATGTCACTAGGTTTGGCTGGGTCGTACGATCGTGTAGTGCATGTCAGTATGCTAGATACAACAGCCAACATATGATTTGGGCCGTTCGGTCGTACGATCGTAGAACCGTGTGTACGAGGCATAAGGCCTCATGCACACAAGTTTTTACAGCTACTGTTTTTAGCTTCAGATGTTTTTTTCCTACAGTCAATAAACCCTCCATCATGTTATCCTATGTGTTCATGCACACATAGGCTGTTATCAAGTGTTTTTAGCTGGGGAGTTTTTGAGCTGTAAAAAAACCCCAAGACCAGTAGGTTCTGAGAGATGTTTTTCAGCTGTAAAAATGCTCAAACACTCAAAGACGCTGAAAAATGTGCAAAAACGCCACTCGCCAACGTTTTAGATCCATTGAGAAAAAAACAAAATGCTACTGCTCAAAAATCAGTAGTGCAAAACGTTGAGGGTAGCTGAAAAACTCACTATAAGGCTACTGTCCTTTTTAGAACGTCCTGTATGCATGAGGCCTAAAACTGAAACCCCGTGGGAAGCATATTTTATTCATACATGTGTTGCTTTTATCCTTTACAAAAATTCAAAATTTAAAAAAGTATAATACAATTGGCAAAATCGCATCCAAAGATATGCTGGTAGGTTAATTGGATCCTGTCTAAATTGGCCCTAGGATGTATATGTATGAATGTGAGTTAGGGACCTTAGATTGTAAGCTCCTTGAGGGTAGGGACTGATGGACTGATGGGAATGTACAATGCATATGTAAAGCGCTGCGTAAATTGACAGCGCTATATAAGTACCTGAAATAAATGATAAATACTTTTCCCTTAAAATTTGAAATCAAAGCCTGAAAAGTGTTCTTGCTTTGTGAGCGAGCAGAAGATATTTGGACACAATGTTTTGCATATTATGCTACAACACTTGTGCAAAAAGGTTTGCTATTCTGCAAATTTAAGAAATTGGCAGACAGCCAACATACAAGAAAGCTGATACTGACACACCCTCCATGTCTGACAATTGAACGACACACCCTTTAAAAGTGACTTAGCCGGTTTAGTTGGTTTCTAAGGATGTACTGTGCAAACCATCTGTCATATGTGCTAGGCGAATGGTGCTGATTTTCTCAGGGCCATCATACATTCCTCTTGTTATACATAGGCTGACAAATATAACCACAGTAGCAAGCTTAAGAAAGGGATAACTGTTGCATGTGGAAGAGTGATAATAATTTGTCATCTAGTAAAAAAAAAATATATATATATATGGACAGATTAGACAAGAGACCAAAATGCTTCAGTAGTCATTGGGCTTGATTTATAATAGGAGTTGAGGTTGCTTGCTGGATGTATGTTCACTTTGGAAAGCATGCTAGTAAATAAAGTGAAGCTGTGTGTACTCTGAATACGCAATCATTGCTAAAAGAAAATCCTGTGCTTTTCAATTTCTCTAACATACTGCATAATTGCTCTTTCTTAGTGAATCTAAGTTTGCCTTATTTACCAACATTTGCTTTACTAAATGAACTGCCTACCTCACTGTTATTGCCGTCTTCTATAGAAGAAAGGTGAAATCTAGCTGATTGCTATAAGGGCACTCTTACACTGGGGCAGTAGCAGTAAAGCGCCGCTAGTTTTAGCAGGGCTTTAACGCTGTTATAACACAAGGGGTTAAAAGCGACAGCGCGCAAAAAAAAAAAAAGCGCCAGCGCACCGCACGGTGTTCAGGCGCTTCGGAAGCACTGCCCATTGATTTCAATGGCAGGGGCGGTGTAATCACTGCTCACTGCACCGCCCCAAAGATGCTGCTTGCAGGACGACTTTTTGTAAAGTCCTGCAAGTGCACCACCCCAGTGTGAAAGCACTCCAACTTTCACACTGAGGTGTGGGGGGGGTGTTTTTCAGGCACTTTACAAGTGGTATTTTTAGCGCAAAAGTGCCTGAAAAACGTCCCAGTGTGAAAGTGGCCTAAAGCTACTTTCACACTGGGGCGGTAGCGGTAAAGCGCTGCTAGCTTTAGCGCACTTTGCCGCTGTTATAGCGGTGCTTTGGCGCCGCTAGCGGGGGTGCTTTTAACCCCCCAGAAGGTGTTAAAAGGGGGTTAAAAGCACCCGCTTAGCCCTGCTTTCAAACCGCTCTTAAGACGCTTTGAAAGCGGCACCCATTAATTTCAATGGGCAGGGGCGGCGTAGGAGCGGTGTATACACCGCTCCCACACCACCCCAAAGATGCTGCTTGCAGGACTTTTTTTTCCGTCCTGCAAGCACACAGTCCCAGTGTGAAAGCAGTGTGGAAGCGTTGGAATAGACATTTTATACCTCCAGTGGTGACCTATTCTGACATTATCTATACGTTATTTAAGATCATAGTTTTAATTTGGATCTCTCTATTTGCATACCTCTTGTCTTATCTGCCTGGAATGAGACATTGCTCAGATGCTACATATGGTTACAGTTTTTGCCCTTTGTTTCTAACTGAAAACACCAGCCAGTGTCCAGGACTAGGACTATATGCTCTACTATTATCATCTTTGTCTTTCTATGGTCAGTTCTGAGCACCTTCATTATATTGGACATCTACATATACACACACATTTTTTCACCACTAATTGATCCTCGCTACCTTAGGGCCCCCCAATAGGTCCTGTAGACCCTTCACTTTTTTCACACACCATTTATTTGGCAGCGCCACACCCACTTCTCTTTCATTTTTTGATTTATCTTCTGGGATTATTCCCGGCATTGTGGAAGGCAGCAGCCCTTTTTCTTTTATACATTTAGCAGCGCCATACCACACTCTCACCATTTTTTTAGTGTTGTGGTACTTTGCACCAAAACCCTTTGTATCTCCTTAGGCAGAAGCGGGCAGTTTGTCCATGTGGACACTCCAGTCTCAGTGCCACCCATCCATGAGTGCTGCTTGAGACAGCTGGCTCAACTTGCTCTAATTCTTGCCTTATTCTTTAAGCTTACGATGAGTATTTTCTTCAGATCACAGATCACTTTGTTCAGATTCAGCCCATCTCTGTACAGCTAGCCATATCTACTGTAGGAATTCAGCTAGTTGCTATAATGAAGTTGCTAAAATGTGGAATTATATATTGTCTCAGAAACAAGTGTCCCCATTGCCCCCCTTCACCTTGCAGCCTACAAAACCGTGAACATTGGTATTAAACCCAAAATCTAAAAAGTACTATATTGCAGCTTGCCAATCATTAAATGTGTTGGCTAGATTGGTTTTCTTTGTTAAGTTTAGGTTCACACCTGTGTGTTTTTTTACCGCATTTTGCAGTTTGCAGGAATGCACTACAGTCCATTTAACATGGTTTCCTATGGAGGTAGTTCACATCTGTGCGTTTTGTGATGTTACGTTTTTGGAAAGGGTCAAGGACTATTTTTCTCACTGCAGTTTGTGTTTTGCATGCAATAGACTTCAATGGAGCTGAAGCAGAAATGCTTTTTTTACTGCAATTTTGCAGAGATTTTGTCTCGATTTGGGGTTTTAAATCTGCCTAGCAACAATCCCCCCCCCCCCCAAAAAAAAAAACATATAAGCCCAAAACACAAATCACTGCAAAATTGCGGAAAAAAAAAAACGCAGAAAGCGCGACCACATAGCCGTGAACCTAGGTTTAGACTTTTTCTGGTGATACCACCAGTAACACACCTCCTGTCACCTTTGGACAGCAACATTGTCAATCGGAGGAGAGGGTTGTATTAGATGCACTAGCAAATTTAGGTGGACTTGACTAATGAATTAAACCAAACTCCAGTTAACACTTTTTAATTACAGCAGCATTTTTTTTTTATTCTGTTTGGGATAAAGGTTTTATATAAATTAATAAAAAAATGCTGCCCATTGTAAGCACCCTGTCAGTTTTAATTAGTTTACCTTAACCCTCTAACTGACACTTTTGCTGGTCAGCTTGGTCTGGTGAAGGATAGCAAAGCAGAACATATCACAGATCAACGGGTAAGTATAAATGAAAAAAAAAAAGCCTAAAATAAGAAAACGAATGCAGCCGTCCCAGCTTGGTAATGCTGCAATATATTACATTTTTGTTTTTGGGTTCAATACTGCTTTAAGTTAACCAGCGGCCTTTCAGAATTAAATCGGAGCTCCACCCAAAAGGAGAAGTTCCTCTTTAAGGCCTCCTCCCACTCCTCTTCACTAAATGGCACTCTTTTTTTTGCGGGGGGGGTACCTGATTTTGACAGGTACCCACTACCACTTCTGCTCTGACCGCCTAGGTGATCCGAGTGGAAGTTCCCCTTCTTTCCCCCACAGTCTTCTGGGACACATCACAGGTCCCAGAAGACTGTGGGACCATTCCGAAGTGCCACTCAGCTGTGGAGCAGCAAGCTGTCACAGCTAGGTGCCCACAGGTAAATGCCGGCTCCGGGGATAGAGCAGCGAGGGAAGGAATGGTTCAGATGAGCACATCCCTGGATCCTGGGACAGATGAGTGGCTGTTTATTGAAAGTCAGCAGCAACAGTTTTTGTAGCTGCTGACTTTTAATAAACACAAAATTTACTGGAGCTCCTCTTTAAGTAGGTTTATCATAACCATGCTAAGTTGGAAATGGATTGAATTACTTTTAACCACTTGCCGACCGTCTCGTGTAGATAAATGGTGGCGGTGTGGCTCCGCTGCGCAGATTGGCATCTATAAACAGCGATTCATTGCACACTGCCTGAATGTGGCCGTGGGTCGGGCGTACTCGATGTCCACCAGCGACCTGTGATCACCTGCTACATAGGAAGAACATAGAAAGAATGGGGAACCACTGATGTAAACACGGCGGTTCCCCGTTCTGACAGGGGACATGACAGTGATCAACTGATCGCTGTGATCGGGATCAGTTAGATCTGTCATGCCCCTGCCAGCCCCCACACAGTTCAAGCACAGTGAGGAAACACAGTTAACCCCTTGACTGCCCCCTTAGTGTTAACCTCTTCACTGCCAGTGACATTTATACAGTAATCAGTGGCTATTTTTAGCTCTGATAGCAGTATAAATGTCTATGGTCCCAAAAAAGTGTCAAAAATGTCTGATCTGTCCACCGCAATATCGCAGACCCGATAAAAATCGCAGATCACTGTCATTACCAGTAAAAAAAAAATAAATGAATAAAAACACCATAAATTAATTCTCATGGTATGTAGACACAATAACTTTCGCATAATTAAATCAATAAACGCTTTTTGTGATTTTATTTATCAAAAATATGTAGAAGAATATATATCAGCCTAAACTGATGAATACATTTGTTTTTTGGATATTTATTATAGCAACAAGTAAAAAAATATTGTTTTTTTTTTCAAAATTGTCACTCTTTTTTTATAGCGCAAAAAATAAAAACCGCAGAGGTGATCAAATACCGCCAAAAGAAACTATTTGTGGGAAAAAAAGGACATCAATTTCGTTTGGGTACAATGTTGCACGACCACGCAATTGTCAGTTAAAGTGACGCAGTGCCGAATCACAAAAAGTGCTCTGGTCAGGAAGGGGGTAAACCCTTCCGGGGCTTAAGTGGTTAAAAAACATAAGTGAGCTGAAGAGTGATTTTCCTTTAAGGGTCCTTTCACACGAGCGGAGCCCGTTTTGACGGGCTCCGCTGCTCAGCGGGGATCCATCCGTTTATCCCCGCTGAACCGGCGGATGACAGGACAGTCTCTGTCACTGACCTGTCACTGCTCCATTCTGCTCTATGGAGAATCGGATGAATCCGGACCACCTGTCTGGGTTCATCCGATCCGATCCCCCAGGTGGATGGAAAATAGGGTTTCCATCCATCTGTTTTTGGCAGATCGGAGTGGATCGGGTGTCAGCGGACATGTCACCGCTGACATCCGTCGCTCCATAGAGCACAATGGAGCGTCCGTTCGGGTCCGCCTGAAAAACTGACAGGCAGACCCGAATGATCCGCCCGTGTGAAAGGGGCCTTAATTACAAATGCTGGATCCAAACAACATACATACTAAGTAGTTAACATTTTGATTACTGAACATTTGGACTTCAGTTTTGCTGACAGTGTTCTATAGGATGTTTAGAAACAGGCAATTATCTATACATTTTTAAAACTTGGCTGAAGCCCAACAATTTGAATAGAAAATATGTGAACTGACATAGAAGAGCTTCAGGTATAGGGTGGGGTCTTAATCTGTGATGCTATGTTGCACGCATTTTAGAATTGAAAATTGTTCTAAAATTTAATCCACACCTCTGAAAGTAAAACATATCTGTGTTTTAACACGTTGTCCCAGAATGTAATTTCAGGATCTCTATTCATCTTTTCTTCTCTGCAAAGAAGTGACTACCACACACATTAAATCAAGGACACTCCCAATTCAGGTTGGAACTCTGCTGCCTGATCTTAGTATTTCTGGTCTACAGTATATTGGAGCTATATGGAACAATCCTATATGCATCCTAGCGTGCATCTATTGTTACTGCAACCTTTAGGTTATATCATTTAACTAAATGTGCACATAGACATTGCAGTTTACTAAAACATGCAATATACTGCAGGTAATACTGTATGAAAACTGACTTACCAAGGTCAGAAGTTCTTTATCTGCTTGAGAAAAACAAAAATTTAATTAAACTGATACTACAGCAGTTAAAACACTATGTTGCATTTAAAGGGTATCTAAATCCAAAAACCTACTTACTCATCTTTAGATGTGGTGGCCTCATTAGTTTTATGTTTTTAATTTTTTTTTATTATGATCCTGTCAGTAACACACTCTCTGTCTTAGGGTGGCTCCTCTATTTATGAAGGTGCAAAAGGAATATCCTTAGACAGCAGCAATTTCTGCAGAGGTTAGTATTAGAGTAACTAGTAGATTTAGATGACCTTTACATAAGTAACTAGTAAATTAAAGTGGAATTCCAGTTAAGTACTAACTAAGCCTAAATCTACACCCCCCCCTCCCCACTCTAAGCCTATTCTATCTACCCCGTAAAAGGAAAGATCACTATATGCACTAATTCTGAATTCGCACCTGTCTGGCCACATGATTGGGTTGCAGTGCCAGCTTCAGTGTAAAGGAGGGACGGCCAACCACGGAAAGCTCCTAGTAAGTCTATGGGTGATCGTAAGTCTATAGGTGATGCCATCACTCAGGCTCTGCAGCCATGGTCAGCGATGTCTCCTCTTCACCGAAGTTGACCACTGGAAAGATCATTTGTCTGGATCGGAGCACCCTCAGCATTCAGTAGGTAAGTATAGACTTCTTTCCTTTACAGGGTAGTTAGAATAGGCTTAACATGGAGGTAAGAGTAGTCTTAGGCATGAAATACTTTTTAGGCAGTTACAGAAACAGTATTTTTCCTTTTGGGATAAAGGTTAAATGGCCTGTTTCTACACTCAAACTTCCACAGCTTAATCAATTAAAGGAAGTTGAAAATTAACTTCTTGACAGGATAAACAGGTAGTACAACTATGTTACGGGGGAACAAAGGCTACTTTGTTAGTGACACTGACAGTCTGCATCGTAGATGTCATTTTTGCCTTAATACCACTTTAAGGATAATAGAATTTACATACCTTTATGCGGCGCTCACTTGTAGTGGTAGAAGCAAGGTACAAACAGGATTCTTTTGTAACATAATAACATCACAGTTTCATATATGGAGCTGTAGAACACTGAAACACATGACATAGATAAAATCAAGTATATTTCATACATTTTAAATGATGCTATGGGCTGTTTGGCTGAGCTCAAACCTTCTGAGCCTAAAGGCTGATGCTACTGTATTTGCATCGAATTTTTTGAAAAGACTAATTTGAAAATGATACATGAAAGTGATAGAACAGCATTTGTGTTTTGCTAAACATGAATCTATTTTTAAGGCAACTAGAGGTATTTCAGGGCAGCATTGAAGTAACCTGTACTAAGTTCTAAAATTAATATAACTATTCAGACTGTTGCTATGTACTTCATCATATCTCCTGCTTAAAGTAGATCTAAACCTAATCACGAAAAATCTCATATCCTCTTTAACATGTTTAATTCCTATTAAATCTGCAGCTTTAATTTAAAAACGACCCTGTCCTCCTGCCATTAAGGTGCAGGCTTGTTCAGGCTTTCACTGGTACTGCCTGACAACTGAATCTGATGTGTGCTTCTGTGTTGTCGCCCTGTCACACATGCTTCCGGTGGAGACTACAAGGGCTGATTTACTAAAGCTGGAGAGTGCAAAAACTGGTGCAGCTGTGCATGCTAGCCAATCAGCTTCTAACCTCACCTTGTTCAATCAAGCTTTGACAATAAAACCTTGAAGCTGATTGGTTTCTGTGTGGAGCTGCACCAAATTTTGCACTTTCAAGCTTTAGTAAATCAACCCCATGTGTCACCATTGTCACTATCAGGAAGCTGTTGCTGGAGCAATAATGTGCTGTTGGTATTGGAGCAAATGCGTGTAGTCAGGAAGTGGCTGAAAAAGACTGTAGGAAGTCAGAGGTACTGAGATGCTAAAATAGTGCAAACAAAATATCGTGAAAAAAATAAATACCAGATAGGTTTTAGATCTACTTTGAGTTGTCATTACTGAAAACATTTCTTCTAAAACACAAATAAACTTGGCAGTGCATGTTTATATGTGTATGTGTGTGTGTGCATCTATGTATGTATGTAAATAATCAACTTTTGGTATCTCTGTTTCTGTTGACTACTAAACTTGCCATGCAGATTATTTTCATTCAACCTGTGGGCTATACAAAAAAAAAAGAAAAAAAAAATGAAGGCTGGCTATGCTCCATACAATTTGATTGTACAATCTTTATACAATCTCCGTTGGATTTACCAAAACAAAGTAATATAAGGATAAACCTAAACAACCCATTCAAACGGTATCAAATGAGCCAGGCCCCTGTTTTACATGGATATACATTACATATTAAATTGATGGGAGATCTAAACGAGAATGGGCAATCAGATTGTATAGTGTCCATTCAGGCTTACAGATTCCTCCATCGATTCCTCCATCAATTCCTCCATCAATTCTGTATGATGCGGATGGCTTAATTACCCACTGCATCTGTTGCATTCTGACAGTTGCCACTGGCGGTTGTCAGAATACCTGAAGAGCAGCCGCATCTGATTGGATGCTAGCACTGTTTGGCTGAAAATTTTACATTCAGCTCCTTTGATTTTACAACCAAGGGACGTTGTGTGGAAGGGGTCGAAAGGGCCACCAGTAGAGCAGACTTTGGCCAGTTCATCAAGAGCCAGCTAAAATTTGTATAGTATAGGGCCAGCTTAAGATTTACAGCTAGAAAAAAAATCTTAAACTTAGGCAATTATACAGGCGGTCCCCGGGTTACAAACAAGATAGGGTCTGTAGGTTTGTTCTTAAGGTGAATTTGTTTGTAAGTCGGAACAGGTACATTTTTAAGTGTAGCTCCAGCCGAAATAACTATTTTTACGCTTTTTCGATGGCATAGAGAAGGGGTAACACCCCTGTAATGTTTGTTTTGCTGTCTATGTTTCTGTTCAGAAGATTTCACCTCACTTCCTGTCCCAATGATAATTGGATTTTGAAAATTTTGGGTTGTTGTGGAAGCAAGGATTGGTGATAAAACCTCAGTGGAGACACCTTTTTACCATAATAACTTTTACAGGAGTGAATTTCCCTTCCTAAGGGGAGATTTCCTCTCACTTCCTGTTGTCTCCCTCCATTTGTAAGTAGGAGTCGTTTGTAAGTCAGATGTTTGTAACTAGGGGGCCATCTGTAATAGTGAGGCTGTTAACAAACATAATTCATTTGCAATGTCTGCTTTTAGGCCGATCCACACCAAAATGTGGTGCAGGAAAGGTGCGTTCTGTGGACGTTTCCTGCACCACACTCAAAACACACTGCCGTTGTGATCTGCTGCAGCTACCAATACATTGTTAATGGCACCCCAAATGCAAATTGCAAATGCAGTACATTTACGGGCACCAGATTGCATGGTACTGCAGTTTTCAAAAGTAGTGCATGCACTACTTTTTTGAGGTCTGGTGTTCAAATGAATGGGCTGCCAAATCACATTACAAGGGGGAACGCACAGGAATCGAACAGAAATGTGAATCACATTCCTGTGGGATTCTGGTTTGAGCCAACTCTTAGGGAACAATAATATCAACAATTTTAAAATAAACCATATATTAAAACAACAAAGGTTGATTTATTTAAAAGTGCTTTATTAAAATATTCTCAAAATACAAAAATATTGCATAAAGGTTAGTTCATAAACATTTAGGGACATATAATTTGTAATGACAATAAATTCTATGGACAGACTGAAAAAACTTGCCAGTTCTGCTTTTTTTGGGTAAGGAATGAATGATTTGCCATAAAGTGCAAGTGTATTTTTAAATAATAGCATAAACGTTAAACTACAGAAAAAAAACAATAGATAGTAGCACATGCACTTACAGGGCAAGTCACTCATAGCACAGATGAATGGTATTTTGACAATGTTGGTTTAAATCAGCTTTTCTGTAAATGATGGGAGGTGCAGCTCAGCAACAACTTGAATGCCCAGAATTCACAGGTCCAAGCCCCACCTATATATAAAAAGTCATGGACTTGTTCATGGGAAACAAAGGCGGCACACGCAAATTGTGTGCACTGAGTTTCTCAAAGGGTTTTTTTCATATAGTATTTATTTTATGGACTTTCCTTTTGAATGCATTCTTTCAAATACTGTAGTATACTAAAATATGTTAGTATACAGTATTTGCAATTAGACAATTACACATTAAAATATAACAATTACATATTGTTAACACTTCAGAAACTATGCATTAAAGTGACTCTATTAAAAAAATCTAATTTTTAAATTGAGATATACCTCTAAAAAAGGAAAGTAAATACTTGCCTCTCCAGCTGTCCTTGCAGTACAGCAATGTGATGAGGAAAAATCGTCTTCTGAAGTGTCCGCAGTAAGTGGCATGTAAAGCTGGATATACACATATCAAAATGGGTCTGGTTCAGCAGGAACTGTGTGTAGCCCTGTCTGTATAACAGAAGCCAATCATAAGACTTGCTTCTGTTGAACAGTCCATTGATCAGCCACTGCAGCCAAGCACTGCGGGGAACACAAGAAACAAACACTCCTAAATTTGTTGGTTTCTGCAGACTTTGGGGGTGACTTCTCTTCTTCACATCATTGTTTAGTGGTGAGGCAGCAGGAGAGGTAAGTATTTAGTACTTTTTGGGTACATCTGACATTTTTTGAGATTAGTTTTAAAATATATCTGTTGTGGGAGAAAATGGAGACTGCCTGCTGCCCTTTAAAATTACTGGTGGCCTGGCTGAAAGACTCTTTCAATGGCGTGAAGGCTGTTCCCTTAACAAAGCATGTGTTCATTTTGCAGAGGTAATTTTAGTAAATAAGGTGTTCACATACCCAATTATGTAATAACAAAAATCCTCATTCATGATTTGGTATTCAAAATGAATGTAGGTTCATCTGATATACTAATGTTCACTTTGCAAAGTGAACATACACTTATTAGCTAAGTGAACAGATCCTACTCCTTTAATTAATTAATGAAACTGACTGAGCTAATTCCTTGCTGTCGATTTGATGGCCAGGCATCTAGCATTGTCACCTACCTATTTCTCTCCTGACAGGTTCCCTTTAAAAGCAACAGAAAAGTAAAACATTCCATCAAAACGTTCAATAATTATTTTGTTAAATTAACAATATCAAAGTTCTCTTTCAAGTATGCAATAAACAAAAATTTCCCTGGTCTGACAAACTCTTGAGTAATGAATCCTTTCTGTCTAAACTGTAAACACAGAGAAATAAAATGTTTATTTCAATTAAAAAAAAAGACTTCAAAAGCTATAACATCACATATGACAAGTCAATTTAATGTGTCAAGTTCTCTTTTAACAGTAATTATCCAGAGCTTTGAGACAACCACCTAATTAAATTAATGAATTTGTGATTAAAGAGGCATACATATTTTGAAAGTAAAAAATACTTGAATTAAAACAATTGTTTAGGTGTGATTCCATTGTAGTTCTACATACAAACATGTTCAAACAGCATTAAAGAAACTTTAAAAGAAGATTTGGTGGTCTATTGTGTTTTACATATCAAAAACTCCATTGCAACAAACCTCTAGAAAGTTACATGTTGGTGGCATATAAGAGAAGCCAGCTTATGAAAAGATGCAATTTGTGTTTTTTTTTTTTTTTACACGTTTTTGAAGAATTAGTCTACACTATTGTTCTTTCATGCTTCAAATGCATTTCACTTTCTATATAAATCAATTATCGTAATTGTATGTAGAGAACTCTACTTTGCCACTCTACTTTGCAACTTTTTAGTAAAAATAGTTAAAACTTGACTTTCCTTGTACTTACAAAATAATTATTTGTCAAACAGATTGCCAGCTACAATGCCTGTATACACAAGATGATTTTGTATTATTACAAGTGTTTATATAACGCCAACAATTTAGGAAGCGCTTTTCTTATTGCACATTCACATCAGTTCTTGTCCTCAAGGAGCTTACAATCAAAGGTCTCTACTTCACCTACATTCATACACATACTAGGGCCAATTTAGACAGAAGCCGATTAACCTACCAGCATGTATTTGGAGTTCGGGGCAACTTCACTGATACATTACCAAACATTGGTAGTATTGTATTAAGAGAGCTGTACTTACTCTCTTTTCATCCTCAGCATCAGCCAGTCATGTTCCTATAGAGCATGTGAACTCTCTAGCTTCCCAGCCTGACTTACTGCCCACTTTGATTGGCCAGCGGCGATGGCTCCACAGGCAGTGTCTTGGTTGTTAGGCAGCAGATGGCTTAAGCCACCCTGCCTCCCCATGCTTTGCCTTGCCTAGTCTTTCTGTTTTTGACCATTTGTTGGATACCAATTCTCTCTCTGAACACTGCCTGCTCTGACCCTTGCTTTGGATATCAATTCTTTCTCTGGATGCTACTAGGCCTGACCCCTGTTTGGATATGGCTACTCTCTCTGATCACTGCCAGCCCTGAGCCTTGCTTTGGATACAGACTCTTTCTTTGAATGCTGCCCTGCCTGCCCCTTGCTTGGATTTGGACTACTCTTTTGGAACACCGCCTGCCCTGAATATTGCATCAGATTATGGAGTACACCCTCAGTAAGTTAATGGCCCAGACTTCCTACCCTGATATAGATTGCCTATCTTCTTGGATCATCTGTCACAGACACACTTGAAGTCTCCCTCTGGGAACATCTAAGTACCGGTAGGCACACTAGCCTTAAGGGAAAGGTGGCTGCTAAGGGGGAAAGCCATAACATCACCTCGCTATTTTTACAGACCAAGACACAAAACAGTTCTCTTACATTACATTTAAAACCAATACCTTTAGTAATTTAGATAGTAGGATAACATTTTCATATTTACATAAACCCCAGTACCCAACCAAGGAAACATTTGAAAACACTGACAACTTAGTAGGTTTGGAAATTCAGCTAGCTAATCAGATTTTGATGAAGCCTAGTAAAAAGAATACTGCTTATAAAACACCAAGCTGTGACACCTTAAGAATACAATATGTGGAAGGTCTATAATCCATTAAGTACTAGTATGCATTATTGGCCCTTGGCTAGTAGGGGAAGGAGCAGGAACAAAGCAGGGCCTCTGCATAAACTAACTAGGAATCCTTCTAGATTTAACTGAATCACAGAATGCTTTCAGTTCAAGTATTTATAGTCAGAAGTAGCTTGATGAGCCTGAAGCAACTGTGGTTTACTTAAATAACGGGCAACAGTAAAATGTGTTTTATTTATTCCCAAAACTCAAAAATTACAATAAGTTTACAACACTACATATGATGAAACCCTACAGTATTCTATCAACAAAAACCCATTTTTGCCTTCGCACTGTACATTATTTATAAGGGAGGGAATTGTATTCCTTTATACCATTGTTTACAACCAACTGTGCTAGTACTCATTAATGTGTATGTCTAGCCAAAATGTATTTTGGTTTAGTTTAGCATAGAATTGGGAAAGGATTGGGGAAGGACCGTAGGTCTCCACAATCTTGGTTTTTGAAGTTAACATGCTTTTTCATTGCAACATTGATGTGCTGGTCATTTATCTACTCTTAAACCTTTTGTGGTGCCACTGCTGGCTGAGCACTCTGATTGTTTTTGAAATTAGAGGTTTGTGTGTTGGCCAGATTCGCTATTTATTGATGTCTGTGTCCCTGTTGCAAAATTTCTCTCAATTCTTGTTTAGTAAATCAGTTGTCACCATGACTGTTAAAGAGGGGCAATTTATCCAAAAAAGCACCATATAACAGTAAAATTAACAAAATGAAGGGTTTTTATTCTTCGATACTCTATCCAAAACTAAAGAAAAACATAGTTTTGGCTGGAAATACACTTAAATGTTTAAATATGCATTTTCTCACTGGTATATTGATAAAAATGAATAGGAAAGTCTATAATATTTTTACTCCTGAAATGACGATGCAATTTTCTTGAAAAAATACATATTAAAAGACTGACAGACTAATGTGCTTTAGTGATGTCAATACATAGCATATTTACAGTTGTATTGAATTATGCAAATTGATCCACTTCTTTAGAATCTAAAGTGAATGGCCAGAATTGTATACCAAATGTTTTGAAGTTGATTGATAAACAGTTAGAGCAAAACTAAAGAAATTATTTTTCTTAGCTCCAAATTTCTTCATTTGAATTCCTATATATATTTAGCCTACTTAAGAATAAATTATTGTTTTTTTATTTCCCTTAACTTTTATTTCCTGACTAAGTCTATGAACCAAAAATTGTAAATGGTTATCTGTTATTTTGTAAACCATACCACAACTGTAACCAAGATTCTTTTTTGTCTAGTAAATGGCAAACGTATGACATTTTTATATTTACAGCACAGCACAAATGTACATATTTTACAATTAATTTCTTACCACAGTACGGTACACACAGTATCAAATATAAAATAACCTTGCATAAAAATGATTGTCTGGGGCAAAGAAAAAAATCATTACTTCTATGCAACACATGCACATGATGTTTTTCCTTTCAAAGGGGCTACAAGTACAGAAAAATGTAAGCAGAAATCCCCAGCACTATGGTCGGCCTTGCTCTGTTCTTTTCTCCTGGACTACAGCACATTTCTCCTTCCTCATCTCTATAAAATTGGGGAAATGTTCTGTAGTCCAGGAAACCGGGCAAAGCTGACACACAGCTTGGGATTTTGGCGCAGCCAAGCCAGGGTGCATAAAAAGTTTGGTGCCCATTAATTTCAGGCAGATGAACAGGTATTTTTCTGTACTTTTTTGTTTTTGTAGGCTGTAATGTAGTTATCTTTTTATTTTTTTAGTGCTCACAGAAAATGTCTATACAATTATGCACCCGTTATTTGACATAGAAGACGCCAAGTGATTGTAAAAAAAATAAAAAATATTCCTATAGGTAAGATATTAGTGCTGAACCTAATTTATGGCACTTTACTTTTTATTTCTATTTGTATTTCATTTTCCTCTAGCTATAGGGGCTGAATGAAAGGTGTGTGTGTTTAAACAGTAGCTTCACCTTCATTGAACTTTTGATATATTTAATTGCTACATGAGGCATTTTGTAATTTATGATTTTTCTAATACTGGCAAAACAATACTATCTAGCTTCCTTGTAACCATGACAAAAATTAGCTCAGCCCAAACAACATCTTTTCTGCCTCATGCGATTAACTGACTGCTGCCTTTTGCAGGAAAACTGTCCCAGTCGGTGCTTTGAAGTAGGAAGTGACAGGATTCTATGTATTACTTTATACTGACTAGGAGAAGATTGTTTCATTTTTTCCAAAATAGAGAAAAAATTGAGGTACACTTTAAGAATACCATTTAGCCTATACAACATGTTCTTTTTTTTACCAGCTGTATAAAGACATTTGTACTGACAAGCCAAGAATATTCCCAGATTTTGGAAATATACTCTATGAATACACTAAGCTAAGTGATTACTCTGTCTTTTTCCATGTAATATTATTTGCAAAGGCCGCAAACAGCGGTAGACTTTTTCGATCATTCCAATGTATAACAGACATTTAAAACTCAAATAAAACTATAATTATTTAATTAATAATTATTAATACAATAATTTTTGAAGGACCACATGATGTCTTTTGATGGCTCCACCTGCCTAATTCCAGAAAAAAACTGTTATAGCACTTCAGTACTTTATATTTACATTTACATTTTATATTTAAAATATTTCTTGAAGCATCAAGCTACACAAATGGCATAGGAAGTGGAGCCTTTCTTAACTGAAGAATGTCTGGGGCTGTGTTAAATTTAAATTCATAAACCACTGCGGGTTGCAATAACGAAGCCTGATGTAGACTGATTAAAGTTTATTTATAATCTGTGGTTGATGTTTAAGGAAATCATCTACATGGTATTTGAAGTATTGCTCACAGAAATTGTTACTTTTTAGTGTACTGGACTGTGCTGTACGTCCTAACAGAGCTGCGGGTTAAGCTAGGAGATGTGGAACCTACTGATTGCATCAGCAAAGGTTCTGCACTCAACATATGGGTTGTTGTAGCTGGGCCAGACCGTACAGTTTTCTCTGTCACATAAATGTTTTGTGAGCTACCCATGTCAGGACGAATGCTTAAACCTCCTTGTACATTGGAGATTGGCTGCATTAACCTATCAGTGGAGACTGGTTGTAGTACTGTCTCAGTGGTAATTGGCTGTATTACTCTTTCAGTGACTACAACATTCTGGGTATCATTTATGTCTTGAAAGTTGAATGCGTTGGAATGTCTTGAGGTATTAGGAGCTACAACACGTTCCCTTACAACAACATTGGATGCATCAGTTAGACTTTGGTAATTTGGTAATTCTATAAATTCCTGGACACCAGATGATGGCCGGAGGACCCTCTCTGTTACAATGACATTGGAACTATTCGGTACATTGGTAAATACCCCATGTGGGGTAGAAGTAGAGCCTACCACCCTTTCTGTCACCAGAATGCTACCAGGCATACTTGGCTCCACAGTACGTACAACTGGTCTCATGGGGCTCCCGGTGGTTGTGTAGGTTTCAGTTACAACTACATTACCTGGAATGCCTGGTACATGCATAGCTGGTTGGAGGCTAGTAGATGGAAATGAGCTTTCAGTGACAAAGGCAGAATTGTTAACTGATACAGAGCGGTTACCAGGAACATTCAAGCTAGGCTCATCAAAGATAACATTTGTGTCAGTTTCTACAATTGGAACACTGGGAAATGACCATGACTGATTACCCCCAGGCATATCAATCTCTGAACCAATACATATTTCTGCTAATGTTTTAAATTTTGGTCCCAATGTATCCAAAAAGTCCTCATCCAAGTCATCTGCAATAAAACTGCAGCAGCCCACAGATCCAGCTGGGCTTCCAACTCCTTCATTGTCGTAGATCAGAAGACAATCATTTGATGGACGGCCCTCATCTTCATTGGCAAACGCTTCTGCTTTCTAAAATAATCATATTTATACAATTTTATAATGAGTACCAGCAACCACATTATTGTTCTCCATGACTTATTCAATGAATTAAAAACAAAAAAACATATATTATAAATCATTTAGTTGTTTCCTCCCAGGTTCAGAGTGTAGATGGGATGACTATCCAGTAGGATTCTAATGTTTAATGTGACTTGATTTTTTATATAACAATTTTCATTTTATTGATTTCCTCTTACTACTTATAAATGGCATGAACAATAAGTTTAGCTTATCTTTCTCCCAAAGGATTCAAATAATGACTAATAAGTGTCTATGCTTTTGCACTGAGCAAACCTCTAACTGCAGCCTAATTAAAGATAACCAATTGAATTCCCCTCCTCTAGCTTGACTGCATGTACCTACTGAAATCTAAAGTTGCCCATAGACATGGCAGTCATCCAAAAAGGGTGATGTTCTATGGGTACCCAAAGATCCAAAGGCAATGGCATCTATACAGTATAATAGTAATAATATATGCCATGCGTAAGGTCAGACAGCTAGTGAAGATATTACTGGCATGAATATAAGTCAATAATATTATAAAATCAAATTGTTATTGCCCTAACTCCATCTTTTCCCACTACAAAGAAAAAAATAAAAATAAAAAATAAAAGTGAGCTATACTTTAAAGAGACCTGAATGGGTAAATTGACATGTAATTTTAAAAGAACAACCCCTGCTGACTGATCTTCTGCTTCACTGTGCTCCCCTGCTGCTTTGTCCCCCTGAAGGGCCTGTGAGTCCAAGACTTGTGTAGGCTCCATGATGGATAGTATATGAATATACACAAGGTAAATATCTTTCTACCCTCACTCACATGGCAATGTTTGGGCCTGGCAAGTAGTCACTGAGACCTAAGCTCTTCACTTTGGGAAGAATCTTTTCCATGCAAGGAAGCAGCGAGGGAGCACAGAGAAGGTATTAGTAGGTGGGTGCTTTATTGTTCTAAGGGAACTATTCAGGGCAAAGTGATAGATTTTCTTTATTTTATTTTTTTATTTATTTCAGTTACATATTTAGCACCGTCAATTTACGCAGCGCTTTACATACACATTGTACATTTACTTCAGTCCCTATCCTCAAGGAGCTTACAATCTAGGGTCCCTAACTCGCATTCATACATACACATACTAAGGCCAATTTTTAGATAGGAACCAATTAACCTACCAGCAATGTCTTAGTGACACTAAAGCCATTTAAATGCTCCTTTCATGAAAATATATACAGTATGTACGCTAGTAGCCAGATTAGGCAGACTAATCCTATTTGTTTGCCCTTTAATTCATTTATTTTAATAATATTTATAGTGCAATGACATTCTGAAATACTTTAAAGTGTAGTTGCCCCTAGTGGAGCTTAAAGCCTAGTTTTACAACCACAGCTATACAGACATCCACACTAGATGCAAAATGTATGTTAGCCAATTATCATAGCAGATCAAACGTGCAGCAAGCCCAGAATACTAACCATTAAGGCACCATACTGTTTATCTTTCTTTAATGTTAAATTAAACATGTTTATATAGAAGCAGAATAATATAGATCTATTACTTACATCAGCGAAGTAGTTTTCCACATAAGCCATATTCAAGGTGCCACCCTCTCTGTATGATGGTGGCAGAGTTCCAACTAGTGAGCCATTAAATTCTTTCTCCATGGTATATCTTCCTCCCCCATCTCCAAAGGTTTCAAAGCCAGTAGTGGAAGTACCTCTTCCAGCACCACTTATACCGCCTACACCGATTCCACTAACTCCACCAATTCCACTGATTCCACCAATTCCACCACCTGCTGATCGGACCGCCACTGCTTCTTCTTTTAGTGGACCTCCATAATTGCCTTGCTGAATCTCTACAAAACAACCAACAGATATATGGTAAAGCTTCCACTAGTAATGCAAATAACACCAAAAGCCAACATTTATTAATCTCTCACAAATTATGATGTTATAAAAGCATATCACAATATAAAGTTGATATTTATTCAAAGATATACAGTTTCATATTCATGTAGTATTATGAGTCAGTTTCAATTTCTAAAAAATTGTAGCTAAATGATTTATTAGGGATACATTTCTTGGACTCGAGTATAGAACTATCATGTTACACATGCATTGTCTGTTTGCACTTATTCATTTTGTACCTACTTCACTCCGTAGTTAGGTCTTTATCTAGTTAGCCCCACCCTTCTTGTTCATGCTTTAGCCTCCATTCACTGCATATACTGTATTCTGCTGGAGCTAGACAAACTATGATTTTTTTTGACCTATCTGATGTTTATCTGATATGATTTGCACACGTTTTGGTTTAAAGCTTTCTACGATCCGCAAGATGTAATTTGGATCGAGTCACTGTCAGTCATGCTACTGAGACTGTAAGTGTTACTAAACCCACAACAGAAAAAATCTGTCTGTTTAAGCAGAATAGCGTGATTGTTATGCTCACTATGAAACATAAGGGGTTAATCCTCTGCATTGTGTAAAAAGGCTCTTTGATCCTAAATGGACAGATCCTTCCCTCCCGCACTGCCTCTCTTGGCAAGGCCAGACAATACACAGTGAGGGTAGCCCTCCTACACATGCTCAGTTTGGTCTCTATTGCTGGAGAGAACATTTCCTTGTTCTCTGAGCTAGCCAGGTCTCATGATATTGGCATCACACATGTGGGCGTGTATACAGGCTATAGTGGAAATCTCCTCCTACCTGAAAACTGAGCACTGGGCAGACCCTGTAGTTTATTATGTGACCATGGGGTGTATATAGTATCAATAGGCAGTATTTTAATGTAAAAAGGAGGGGGGGGGGCAGATGAACTATTTTCATATCACTTGGTTTAGCAAACACTTTAGTCTATCTCACTACAACTGGATCAGGTATAGAGATCACATTTTCAGTGTTTAGATAGCGTAAACAGAACAAGAACTATCTGTTATTTTTCTGTACCTTCCAAGGCATTTGAAAATAATGTAGTGGACTTACCTGAGCCTGCGCAGGGTGAGGTTATAAGCATACTTCTCATATCCTGTATAACAAAAAGAAACTGCTTTGAAGCTGGTATTTTTTTCAGTTCAAAGTCTCAGCACAAATCAGACACTCAATTTTTTCATTTTTTGTTTTGCTGTGATGCTTTTATTTTCTTTTTTCTGACCATGTAAATGCCTCTGTCGACAGGCTTTTGTTCACATCAGAACTTGCTTCTCTCCCCATACATGTCAATATAAATGCACAAAAGGAGGTCAAATGCAGGTCCAAAGGAGGTCAACTGTAGGTCCAATGCACCTGTCAATAGACTGTGCATGATCTCAGAAGTGCCTAATTGGAAGCAAACTGCATTTGCCCATCAAAAAAAGTCCACAACCTGTTGATACAGGCTCTAAAACGAATTTCTCAGCCACAACACATGCTGGCAGACTAAATCACCCTATAGTTTTTTTTATATATGATGGGAACACTGGCAGTGAGCGCAATGAGTGTTTGATTTCCAGCATTAGCTTTCTCTTGTTTATGTTTAGGCTTCATGCACACAGGATTTAAAAAAAACCTCCAAAAAGCGTCAGTAGCTTATCAGTGATTTTTTCAGCTTTTACCAGCGTTACATTACCTCCATTTTTCCCCGGTTTTTAGAGTTTTTAAAGGGCCAGCGTTATTTTTCCAATTGATCTAAAACATCCAAAAACATTTTTGAGCGTTTGAATGTACAGCTGAAAAACGTCCAAAAGAACCCTCTGGTCTTGGGTTTTTTTTACAGCTCAAAAACGTCACTGCTAAAAACAGCTGATAACAGCCTGTGTGTGCATGAACACATAGGATAACATGATGGAGGGTTTATTGACTGTAGAAAAAAACGTCTGCAGCTAAAAACAGCTTCTGAAAAACAGTCAAAAGGCTTCATGCACACAGGACTTTAAAAAAACAGCCCAAAAACTTCAGTAGCTTATCAGGGATTTTTTCAGCTTTTACCAGCGTTATATTACCACAGTTTTTTCAAGTTTTTTCAGCATTTTTTTTTTCAGTTGGCCTAAAACGTCCAAAAACATTGGGGATTGAGGTTTTTGAGCATTTGAACGTTTTTACAGCTGAAAAAAATCCAAAAAAACCCTCAGCTCTTGGGTTTTTTTTACAGCTCAAAAACGTCACTGCTAAAAACAGCTGATAACAGCCTATGTGTGCATGAACACATAGGATAACATGATGAAGGGTTTAATGACTGTAGAAAAAAACGTCTGCAGATGAAAACAGCTGCTGAAAAACAGTCAAAAAACGTCCTGTGTGCATGAGGCCTTATTGTTACCAATGCAGCAGGACTGCTGCAGAACCTTTTGCACCATTGGCTGATTGATTGACCATGTAAGTACACAATTGTGATAGCTGTGCTACTTGCTTAACCACTTGCCGACCGCCGATCGGCATCTGACGGCGGCAAAGTGGCTCTTTAAGGCGAAACGCCGTCATATGACGGCGGCCGCCAGATCGCGCACAGTGAGCGCGCGCCGCCGGAGGCGCGCCTGCGCGCTCACTGTGTCCGGGGAGGGCCAGGGAGCGGGTGCGGCGGCTTCCATTGCCGCCGGCCACCCGCGATGCCCCCCCCGGAGTGAAAGAACGGAGGTCCGTGTAAGTAAACACGGACCTCTGTTCTGTGAAGGTGGAAGGGCTGTGATCACAGCCTTCCTGTACGTGGAGGCTGTGACCACTTCCCTTCCCCAGATAGTACAGTCCCCCTACAGTTAGAACACGCCCAGGGAACATAGTTAACCCTTAGAGCGCCCCCTGCAGGTTAACCCCTTCACTGCCAATGGCATTTACACAGTAATCAGTGCATTTTTATAGCAATGATCGCTGTATAAATGCCAATGGTCCCAAAAAAGTGTCAAAATGTTCCGACATGTCCGCTGAAATATCGCAGTACCGCTAAAAATCGCAGATCGCCACCATTATTAGTAAAAAATAAAAAAAAAATAGAAACCCCAAAAATGAATTCTCATCATCCGTAAATGCGACCACTTTTGCGCAAACCAATCAATAAACGCCGATTGCGATTTTTTTTATCGCAAATATGATGAAGAATATAAATCGGCCAAAAACTTTTTTTTATATTTTTTTTTTGGATTTGTATTTTAGCAAAAAGTAAGAAATTTTTTTTTTTTTGCAAAATTGTCGCTCTTCTTTTGTTTATAGCGGCGATCAGAAATGACGCAGAGGGGATCAAATACCACCAAAAGAAAGCTCTGTTTGTGGGAAAAAAGGACACAAATTTTGTTTGGGTACAACGTCGCACGACCGCGCAATTGTCAGTTAAAGCGACGCAGCGCCAAATCGCAAAAAGGGCTCCGGTCCTAAAGCTGGAAATCCTTCCGGTCCTTAAGTGGTTAATATATTGTTTATACTGATTGCCCTGCCTTTACCCACTTGCGTTAATTACGCAATTGAATGTGGCAAACCCAGGAAGGTAAAGAGACAATGAAAGTTAAACAAAACATTACAAATTTAATGTTGGAGATTTGTTGTCAACAAAAAGCAGTTATGACTTAATTGTTAAAGTGGACCCTGACTAAGATACACAGTTGAAATTCATGTATGTATATGTACTAGTTTACTTGCCAATAGACTTGTAATTCTGTACAGCCAGACTTGAGTATTAGAAAACCTCTGTTACACTGCACAGCTAGGCAGGTGACACAGTTATTTTTTGGGGTCAGTAATTCAGCTCCCTATGTCCAACATATGGTAGGAAAAGCTTACTATAAATATTCTTAACAGCATTCTCTTTCTCCTCCTTCTACCTATGCTGCCTGTCCTGTAAAAAAAAAGTCAGTGTAAATACCTTTTTTAACCTGCTCCAGTGCAGTCACATGATCCAGCAACTTCAGCTCCCCTGTGTAAAGGATTAATTGGTAATGGCTGTTAATTCTCTTAGCGGTGACATCAAACATAGGCTCCCATTGCCCCTCTGTTGCTGGCGCTCTCTACTCCCCCCGCTGCAGCCGCTCTCTGACACAGGGGAGCCGGAGCTGCTGAATCATGTGACTGGAACATGATTTAAAAAAAGGTATTTAAACTGGTCTTTTTTATACAGGCTATGCAGGATAGGTAGTAAGAGGAGGAAGGCAGTATTTAAAAAAAATAATTAAAGTTAGCTTTATCCTCCACTTAAACAGTACACATATGTATTTGAACAGCTTTGCTGTTTGACTAATGTTTCACTTTAATCATTAACAATTTGCCAAAAATACTGTTTGTCATCATTATTTTGAGGAAATCTATCATGTATTTGGGAAAATCATGGTGCTTTAGCGTAGATTGTAAATGATCTTTTGCTGTTAAATTCAAACTACCATTGCCAAATGATTACCAACAGAATATTTGCATACTTTGCACCTTAATGTAAATTTCCAATGAGACTTAGAAAGTGCAATAGAAATGGTTAGAGTCAGAGTTCTTTATACTGACTTGCTCTAAATTATTCAATATTGTTGCCCCCAGAGTATAT
This sequence comes from Glandirana rugosa, assembly GCA_018402905.1. Classification (NCBI taxonomy): domain Eukaryota; kingdom Metazoa; phylum Chordata; class Amphibia; order Anura; family Ranidae; genus Glandirana; species Glandirana rugosa. Next base: position 672,723 of record BLSH010230327.1, read on the forward strand.
TTTGTATATACTGTATATTGCAGTAACCGTAATCCAGACACCAACAGACCTGTTTCAAACTATTTTGTTTAAGAAGTGCATTGTTGAAGCTTAAAATTCGCCTATGAAGAAAGGGGGTGAAAGTATCCGGTATTGAAGTGCTACATTTGTGACAAGGGTAGCTGTACTTTTAAATTAAAGCTGTTCATAGATGGATAGAATTTTGAATGGAAAAGGATGTTCTACGAACTTTTGTGTTTCTAACCATTAGTGGGTCAAATCAATGAACCTGATTTCACAACCCAAAGAGTCATTGACAGCTCCAGAAACTGCACATTTATAAACAAAGTGATTGATAACTGTGTCCATATTTCTGTCCTCACAGATTAACATTGAGGATAATAATAAAAATAGTTACTTACAAAATCTTATACGGGCCACTTCCCATAAGGGTCTAATTTGCCACACGTACTCTGTCCTTATGTCAACCATCCAGAATCCCTCCTTACTTAAATGCAGGTCTTCATGGGTCACAGACATAGGAGAGATAGACGATGAGCAGTGGGACATGGCATTAGAATCCCTCCCAGTAGTCTCAGTTTCTGCCTCCCAAAAACTTTCTCAACCCTTCATCCTCCATAGGTCATATCATACTCCGGCCAAACTGTTGCTTGGGGCAGAAGAGACACTCCTCTTTCAAAGTGTGTAGCTCACACAGGTGACTTTATACATATGACCTGGAGATGTCCCAAACTGGCAAGATACTGGGCTGAGGTCATTCAAACCATTACTGAAGTAGCTCAACTTCCTATCCCCTTTACCCCATTGGTGTGCCTGTTAGGAGCTATAGATGAGGAGATGTTCCCTAGAGGCATATACTACATGATCACAAGACTGCTATATCTAGCCAGGAAGTTGATAGCAAGATTATGGATATCGCATTCCTCACCTACTAAAGCCCAATTGATACATTGCGTCAACAACACCCTCCTTAGAGAACAGCTGGCTTACTGTCACCGCAATGCATCTCAAATGTTTGATCTTATATGGCAAAACTAGCTATCTAATACCTCAGTAGCCCCGATACAACTGGTTAGAGACAGATTGCTGCTGATGTAAGTCTATCCGGAAGTCTTGAGCATGAACTCCTAGGTTTAGGGCATAGTATGTTTGACACATATGAGCAAAAAGGATTTAGGTACCCTAGTAAGCATGATAATAAACCTAGGTAGTCTACAAGGTTTATCCACCTTATAATACTTTATAGAAATCCCAGGGAAGGTGGGAAAAGGAGGGAACAAGCACAGATTGGAAGTCATGTATTATTTTCTTTTATCTTTTCTCATTCATTAAATGCTGCCATTCTTGAGATGTACTACAATGACTATACCCATTTGATGCATATTACTTTGCTATTCTGGACAAATCAATTGTAATGCTGTGCACTCTACTATGGATACTGTAATAAGTGCATGTGCATTCTTGTTTGACGGCAATAAAATATTGTTTTGATTAAAAAAAAAATAGTTACTTACCACATCTTCAGGTTTTGCACCCTCAGTTCCCCACTGATGGCAAGCACCTTCATATCCAGAAGCAACAGGAACAAATTGTGTCCCAGCTTTAGCTCCACATAGACACAGTAGTAGTAAAAGAAGAGCCACTGGTAGAGAAGAGGGAAATAGGAAATCTGCTGTAAGTATGATATTTGTGTGCACCACATCTGTATTTGTGCATCGTAAAGACCACACTGGGCTTTTTCTTCTAAAACGGCCCCTCAGCAGTATGTAGAATAAAATAAATCTTATCTCAATGCAATACTCACCTACTGTCTGTCACTGTCCCTTGCAGTATTTCTATGGGTCTACAAAGCCCTGCACTAACATAAAGTTGCAGAGAATCATAGACTCATCCTTGAAATGGCATCGCCACTGTACACTGCACTAACAAGGGGCTTTAATATATAGCACACATTTATAACATTCAACTGAAGATAACATTTTTTTTTTTTTTGCAATGAAACGTTATGCATATAACATTCAGTGTGACACGTTGTCAGTTAAAAAGAAAACCTACAATTTTTCATGTTAAATAAAATGTAGAACTTTACGACACAATTTGAAAACAAGATTACGTTTTGTTACCTTTTTGATCAGCTAATGTCAACCTCTACTATCATTAATTTATTCCAGGGTATTTGTAATCATATATCTAGCCCAATTTGCAATATTTGAAAAGTTTGATTTTGACCCTTTTTTCAGATGCTTCTAAATCATTATAAGAGTACCCTACAAGGTCTGGTGAGATATCTTGAACTGGTGGCAGAGCTTCAGACAGCAAGGATAACCAACCCATGACTTAAGAGCCAATAATAAAATAGAGCAGAGAATAGGGTTGTTGCAGCCTTTGAGCATTCCTTTTAATTTTGTCAGCCTGCAAGAGGAAGTACTGGTAGGATCTCCAGGTTAGAAAATTTGCAATGGATTTACGAATAAGAGAATTATTTTGAATAAACTGTATGCCAAATGTACAGAAAAACACTTTAAAATGTTGTAGCTTCTGTTGGCTTTTTACCAAAGCAACCTGCTACTTATAGTTTGAATAATTTATCAATTAACCAAGCAATTGCAAAAAAAAAAAAGATTTTTTTCTTTGCAGATACAAGCATTTATCCACCTAAAACTGTAAATATCCACCTAAAATTGTAAATATCAGTTTGCTGTGGTTGCAATGCAATGAGAAATTTAATGACCAGTACACGCCGGAACATGGTGCAGGAGATCCGCATTCCTTGCCTGTTTCCCCCACCATGTTCAAAATGCACTGCAGTTGCGCTCTGCAGCAAGTGTCAAAACAATGCTAATGACACCTCAAAATGCAGGTCACGAACATTTACCTGCATTGGATCACATGGTACAGTATCCAGTTGCTCTGCATTGCTTTCACTTCAGTCCGCTGCAATTTCAGCCCATTCAAATAAATAGGCTGAAATCATACTGCACCCAGATCACATTTGAATCGCACAGGAACGCAAAGCATATTCCTATGCGATTCATGGTGTGAACCAGCCATAAAACTGGCAAATGTATGGCCATCATAACTAATACAATCAATACACAGCCTAAAAAGTGTCTTAGGGTCCCATGTATAGATTCTTAATGTAAGGTAAATACAGTATCTCACAAAAGTGAGCACACCCCTCACATTTTTGTAAATATTTTATTATATCTTTTCATGTGACAACGCTGAAGAAATGACACATTGCTGCAATGTAAAGTAGTGAGTGTACGGCTTGTATGACAGTGTAAATTTGCTGCCCCCTCAAAATAACTCAACACACAGCCAATAATTTCTAAACCGCTGGCAACAAAAGTGAGTACACCCCTCAGTGAAAATGTCCAAATTGGGCCCACTTAGCCATTTTCCCTCCCCAGTGTCATGTGACTCGTTAGTGTTACAAGGTCTCAGGTGTGAATGGAGAGCAGGTGTGTTAAATTTGATGTTATTGCTCTCACTCGCTCATACTGGTCACTGAAAGTTCAACATGGCACCTCATGGCAAAGAACTCTCTGAGGATCTGAAAAAAAGAATTGTTGCTTTACATATAGATGGCCTAGGCTATAAGAAGAATACCAAGACCCTCAAATTGAGCTGCAGCACAGCGATCAAGACCATACAGCAGTTTAACAGGACAGGTTCCACTCAGAACAGGCTTCGCCATGGTCGACCAAAGAGGTTGAGTGCACATGCTTAGCGTCATATCCAGAGGTTGTCTTTGGGAAATAGACGTATGAGTGCTGCCAGCATTGCTGCAGAGGTTGAAGGGGTGGGGGTCAGCCTGTCAGTGCTCAGACCATATGCCGCACACTGCATCAAATTGGTCTGCATGGCTAAATACAAGCAGACTAAGGACATGGATTACTGGAACCATATCCTGTGGTCTGATGAGACCAAGATAAACTTATTTGGTTGAGATGGTGTCAAGCGCGTGTGATGGGAACCAGGTGAGGAGTACGAAGACAATTGTGTCTTGCCTACAGTCAAGCGTGGTGGTGGAAGTGTCATGGTCTGGAGATGCATAAGTGGTGCTGGCACTGGGGAGCTAGAGTTCATTGAGGGAACCATGAATGCCAACATGTACTGTGATTTACTGAAGCAGAGCATGATCCCCTCCCTTCAGAGACTGGGCCGCAGGGCAGTATTCCAACATGATAATGACCCCAAAAACACCTCCAAGACGACCACTGCCTTGCTAAAGAAGCTGAGGGTAAAGGTGATGGACTGGCCAAGCATGTTTCTAGACCTAAAACCAATTGAGCATCTGTGGGGCATCCTCAAACGGAAGGTGGAAGAGCGCAAGGTCTCTAACATCCAAAAGCTCAGTGATGTCGTCATGGAGGAGTGGAAGAGGATTCCAATGGCAACCTGTTAAGCTCTGGTGAACTCCATGCCCAAGAGGGTTAAGGTAGTGCTAGAAAATAATGGTGGCCACACAAAATATTGACACTTTGGGCCCAATTTGGACATTTTTACTTGGGGGTGTACTCACTTTTGTTGCCAGCAGTTTAGACATTAATGGTTGTGTGTTGAGTTAATTTGAGGGGACAGCAAATTTACACTGTTATACAAACTGTACAATCACTACTTTACATTGTAGCAAAGTGTCATTTCTTCAGTGTTGTCAAATGACAAGATAGAATAAAATATTTACAAAAATGTCAGGGGTGTACTTACTTTTGTGTGATACTGTGTGTGTGACTAAGAGGAATAATATTTTCATTTAATTTAATATTTTCATTATAGCCTATATAGTTTTAGAAATTCAAACGAAAATATATATCCTATGAAGTCTCCAAGGGGAATTAAAATATACTTTTTAATCCACTGGTGTCCACTTAAAATAGGTAGATTTCGTTTTCAGGTGGAGCAAGCATTTCATTGACATTTAAATAAAATGAAAAATAATATTGTGTTACTTACACAAAAGCATCAAAAATCCTAAAACCATGAGACCAATTGCAGCTGGGCCAAGAGAAACACTTTTCCTTAAAATTTTTGAGGCATCACAAGATCCACCAGCAAGGCAATCACAGACTGCTATAGTAATGTCGACTGGATTTGGACAGGATAAATTATTTTTGTCTGAAACATAGACTCTCAAAGTGTAATTACCGGTAACCACTGATGGTCCTGCAACCACGTACACAGCTGTATCTAAAATATAAAAGCATGAATAAATAAAGAGGCAAAAAAGTAATACTGTAGTTCACATGTGTCAAACACAAGGCCCGTGGGCCGAATCTGGTCCACCAGGCCATTTCATATGGTCCTCCAACCCAGGACTTTTTTTCAGCTGCAACGTGGCGGAACTTCATTCTACGACCTCCGGCTCTCACCCTCTGCTCCCCACTCGCCATTGTCACTTGTAAAGCAGCAACACATCCCTGATCTCTGCACTCTGTGCATAGGACACACCCCTGAACTCTGCACATAATACACTCCTGGTATTTTCTGCTCCTTTAAAATCCTCCCACTGTTAGTGCATTTTGACCACACCCACCGTTTGATGTGGTTGGTGGGGGGGGGGGGGTTGTGAAGGGGGGCAAAAGTTGAGTTCCTGCACCTAATCCCTGAGAAAAAAATGTATATAGACTTACAGATACAATCGGCCTTTTGAGGGCAACCATAATGTTGATGCGGCCCGCAATGAGTTTGGCACCCCTGCTGTAGGTAGTTTTCATTTTTAAATTGCTGTATAAATATGTTATGTGGTTAAAGCTGACTTCCAAGTATGATCCTTATTGCATACTTACATTGATCCAGCTTGGGCTAATGTAAGCATACATATTTCATACCTGAGGGACCACTGGGGAAGCTGACAATCACTGTACTAGTTGGCTATACTACTATACAATCTTTTGGATCATGTGATGAGCAGTTGCTTTTCTGCATAGTGAACACAGGGGGGTTGCTTGCTCAGCACCACCACCATTCACAGAACACCTTGCATTTTTTCAATGAATACAAGGTGGAGATTGTGACATCACCGCCCCACTCCTCCACCTAGTCGAGAATCATTGAGAAAATGCAAAAGCTTTTGAGACTTTGGGATTTATGATTAAATTAACAAAACAGTGATATGTTCTTTGTTTTCTTGGATTGCTGGACTCCATGTTATAGGATGACAACTCTCTGTCCTTGCCTCTCTGTTGTATCTGAGTTGTCACTCTGGATCATGGGCTTTCCATGAAGACCACAAGTGGCTAGCTATTTCAGTACACATTACGCAGGCATGGTGCACTCTTGCCATCAAGAAACCCGCCCTGAGAAATGATGTGAAACCATATCTGTAGTGCATGCAGTGGCGGCCTGTGCATTGAGGGTGCACGGGTGCCCCACCTAACACCCCCACCCTCCCTATCCATGCGCCCTTTCAGGATGCCGGGCGCATGAAATCCAATTGCGGTGATAGGTGGGGTGTGTTTGTTGAAGCACGTGATTGGAGCCAGATGCTCTAATAGGCTTCAAAATAGGGTGGACTCAGGGCGCAGAGAGTGCCCCAATCCCACCCAATTGTATGACCATAGCGAATTAATTTTCACTATTTTCACACTAACCTTCCTTCCCGCCAATCAGGAGACAGGTCTGTGAGACCTGTTTCCTGATTGGCCAAAGCGCCAGGTGAACCTTTTGGATGCCTGCCTCTAAGGATGAAGAAACAGCACGGAGGTGCTCGCTGGAACAGGCTCCCCTGCCGTTGCTGCTCTGCCCGCAGAGGAGAGGAGAGGATACAGCCCAAGTGCCGGACCCCCCAGCCGGGCACGGGGGGGTTATCCTTCAGAGTTGCTGCCAGCCATGACAGCACCCCCCTCCCTGGATGACTGAGTACCATGCATGGGGTGGGGTCAGTGCCGTGACAGCACACCCCCCATGAGCAAGTGCCACGCCATGCTCGGGGGGGGGGGGGGCTTGCTGGTTGTTTGCCGCCCCCTTCCCAAAAAACCCACCAGCCGCCACTGAGTGCATGTGTGTAAACAGAAGTGGCTGCAGGAGATCTGCAGCTCTGAGGCACACACAGGATAGAAAAAAAAAATTGAAAACAGTATTTAATTTTTAAAAAATATTAGTTTATGATTCACAGTGTTTTAGCAATCAAAGTATCATTCAAGTAGAATTCAAGCCTAAGTCTTAAAATGTCCCCTCCCCCTTCTAACTCCAATACTGACTAACCTGTGTAAATAAAGATGTACATACTTACAAGTTTTCAGTCTCCTCTGGTCCGGTCATGTGATCCCCTCTGTCAGCCAGCGATGGCTGCAGGGGAGAGGAGAGAACACTCAAAAACAGCTGGAAACTCCAGGAGCAGTGACATCACCCATAAGTTCTCATGTCCCAACCATTGTTAGTGCTCCCTCCTCTCCCCTGCAATGTTGCTGGCTAACACAGGGGAGCCTTATCACATGACCAGACCGGAGCAGGCTGAAAATCCTTAAGGGTTGTTTCACACTGATGCTTTTTTGCTGTAATAAAATATTTCCCTTTAGATTCTATGGGACTCTTCACAGCACTGCTCTGCGGGTGTAGTGTGTTCTGAAAAGTCTTGTATGCTGCATCGTTGGTGCCCTTTTCAAAACCTCACCAAAATGCAGCTCCCCACCACGCACCACAGTTGCACTTTTGTGTGTATTTTTTTAGTCACGTGTTCATGTTTCACAGGTGCATGCCAACCAGTAAATGCACTGGAAACACATCAAAAATGCATATGCGTTTTTAATGTGTTTTTTCAATGGAGCAGTTTGAAAGCACCATAAATATATGTATCTTTTTTTACACAGGTTAGCCTGCATAGTTGGGGGTGGGAGCTATTTGTAGTACTAATTGTTGGTTTCAGCCTGGAATCCTACTTTACGTTGGAGTTTGTACCTACTTTAAATATATGGCACCACATTACATGTGTTTCTTTGTGCTTACTTTTATGTCATTTCATACCTTAACCTTACCAGTTGTATAGCAGAGGCCACACCAAACATTTGGATCATACAAATGGACAAGAAAAGCATTTAAACGATGTACATGTACATTTGAAGAGGAAATCCTCATACAACCCAGATATAAGGTGAGCACATACTGTATTTAGGACTTACCATTAAAATATTCAGTGGACCAGCCAGAGTTAGGTGACAAAGTTATCTTAAAGGGAGGATTACTTGGGTTTTGATATGCATTAACAATTACTTTTCTGGACTCCAGACATATGGTACGGGACTCTGTAGTAATAGTTGGGCAGACTCCTACTGGTTCTGGGATTCCAGGACCTAAGTTTACTGTAAAATTGGTAGATCCTGGTCGAGTAGGTAAATCTAAAAAAAATTGCATTAAAAATCATATTAGTGATAAAACATAGTAATAAATAATAACAATATTAGTTGTGATCATTCTGTACTGGTTTTACTACCGCTGATCCTAATCAAAAGTAAAACAAGTAGGTAAGTATAGAATATTCCACTGCTCAGCCATTACGTTAAACAGCTAAATGAAGGTAAACTGCTAAATACAGATTAAAATAGATACCATCTAGGGGTCTCTTTCCACACTAAGCACAAGTGACCACACTAGAGATAGGTGGTCAACATCTGGGATGAGTTTACATACATGTGGGACACCTAGTTTGAACCCTAAGCAGTGGAGCACCGATCTGTCTATTTGGAATTTGAGCACTTTTTTTTTAACAACTGTGGGACTTTATTACTATTATTATTATTATTATTATTATTATTATTATACAGGACTTATATAGTGCCAACAGTTACATCACAATTTGGTACAAGAGGAATCAGAAGGCCCTGCTCATTAGAGCTTACAATCTAAGAGGGAGGGTCAATTGATACAAAAGGTAATAGCTGTGGGGGGTGAGCTGATGTAGAAAGTAAGACAGTGTATTAGTTAGAAGCAGGATAGGCTTCTTTATACATTTAATTTCATTTTTAATGCTTAATTTATTCCTTTTGGTTTGCATTAACTAATTTGCATAAGCTGAGCGCTGTGTTTGTTTATATATTTTAGAGTTGTAGCGTTGCTGTTGAGCTCACATTCACATTGCTGCTGGCAATTTTTTTGTTGCACATTTTTGTATGTATTCCTTTGGTGCTAAGTTATATGTTTTTTTCCATATATTTGACTCTAACACCTTGCCAGACAGCGCAGTCAGGACGGGGACCTCTCTTTCCCTAGGCTCCTGGGCAGCTCACCTAATTCAAATCAAGTCAGACCTAACATACATAGTTACATAGTCGGTGAGGTTGAAAATAGACACAAGTCCATCCAGTCCAACCTGTGTGTACTTATATGTTAATATTACGTTGTTTACCCCTGTATGTTGTGGTCATTAAGGTGCCTATCTAACAATTTCTTGAAGTTATCAATGCTCCCCGCTGTAACCACTGCTTGTGGAAGAGAATTCCACATTCTTACTGCTCTTACAGGTTAAGGTTAAACCGCTTCTCTTCTAATTTTAGCGAACGGCCCTGTGTCTTTTTAAATTCCCTTTCACAGAACAGCTTTTTCCCTATTGTGGGATCACCAGCACAGCATTTGTACATTGAAATTATGTCCCCTCTCAAGTGTCTCTTCTCTCAGAAAGAATAAGTTCAATGCTTGTAGTCAATCCTCATAGCTGGGATCCCCCAGTACCTTTATTAGCTTTGTTGCCCTTCTCTGGACCCTCTCCAGTTCCAGCACATCCTTCCTGAGGACTGATGCCCGGAATTGGACCGCATACTTAAGATGCGGCCGGACCAGAGTCTTGCATAGTGGGAGAATTATAGCTTTATCTCTGGAGTTAATCCTCTTTTTAATGTATGCCAATATTCTGTTTGCTTTGCTTGCAGCAGCTTGGCATTGCATGCTATTGCTGAGCCTGTCTGCTCACCCAAAGCAGGATGCTGGCCTGTAACCAATATAACATTTCCAAAAACTTTTGTAACCATAGATGTGGTCACAATATGGTTTCATATGGGCCAATATGCAGTACCCAGATTAATAGATCCTTTGGCCAAAAGGCCACATGCGGCCTCTGATACTTTCTGTACGGCCTTTGCAGGCCCCAGCAATCAGTAATGGAAGCGTTCAATTATAAAGAGGCTATAATGACAGTGATCTAGCAGGATTATGTGGCATGTGTCCAATCTCTCTTTATTTCCTGTATTGAGTCCCCTGTTGCATGTCTCTGATCCTGCCCTTTCTTATCTCTCATGTCTAATGGAATAGAACAAGCAACAAAAGATTCCTCTTAATCCGGATCCAATGCTAAACCCTTTCCATTCTTGGAATATTTTGACTTTGATTTCGCAATAAATCTTTTAATCGCAAACCATAGCATAGACATTTTTATGACATTTCCGAGGTATGCCTCAAAGTGGTTTGTAGCCATCACCCCCCAGCCCTGGATTAAGAGAAATCTTTTGTTGATTATTCTTTTGCACAACACCTTGGTGTTTTGGCTCCCCTTTAGCTCTAGCTAACATTCATTACACCGACTGCCATATGTTGGTTCTCCAAACAGCGCTGAACTTTTTATGAGCTACTGGAATAGACCTTATGCTTATTTACACATTATCAGAGGAGCATGTAATGCTCTATTCATACACATTGTGCAGATTTAGGTCACCACCTTCGCTTAGTGTCACAATTTAGCCCCAATGCTGTATCAGTATTGCACACTGGAGCCTCATAACATAGATCTCTTAATAGGCTCTACAGGGGTGAGGCTCCCTTAAGTAATATGCAGCATATGTGGCATAGTTCATCTCTCTTGGAAGATGTAAATAGGTCAGCTTCAGCACATTTCCACATCAGTACCTCTGCATAAATGCAATTGTTCATCCACAAAAGCTTTAAAAAATGCAAAATCAATTCATCACATCTACTGCCACAGTTCATTTCCTGGGGATACATTCATATGCTTGTGCCCCTTTAGCTTTAGCATACTGAGGTTTCACAGCAATCATTTTATAGGTACAAGCACCCGCAACAAATGGGCAAATGTGGCTTGTTCAGTGATCTACTGCACTTTGCTATTATGCTTGCTTATTGTCCCACGTCTATCCAAGGAAAAAGTCCAAGTGGCATTAGCAGCAGCTGAGAGTATATGTAATCTCTTAGGATAAATGTACAATCAGGTCCATAAATATTGGGACATCAACACAATTCTAATCTTTTTGGCTCTATACACCACCACAATGGATTTGAAATGAAACAAACAAGATGTGCTTTAACTGCAGACTTTCAGATTTAACTTGAGGGTATTTACATCCAAATCAGGTGAACGGTGTAGGAATTACA
>BLSH010230327.1:702298-714900 GCA_018402905.1 Glandirana rugosa
AGAAGGATTTGGGGGTTCTGGTAGATCATAAGCTTAATAATGGCATGCAATGCCAAGCTGCAGTTTCCAAAGCAAGCAAAATCCTTTCTTGTATTAAGAGAGGTACGGACTTCAGAGATAGAGACATCATTTTGCCCCCCTGTACAAATCATTAGTAAGACCTCATCTGGGATATGCAGTTCAGTTTTGGGCAACAGTCCTCAAAAAGGATATCGGGGAACTGGAGAAAGAGCAGAGAAGGGCAACCAAACTAATAAGAGGCATGGAGGAGCTCAGCTATGAGGAAAGATTAGAGGAACTGAATTTATTCTCTCTTGAGAAGAGGAGATTAAAGGGGGATATGATCAACATGTACAAGTATATAAGTGGTCCATATAGTGAACTTGGTGTTGAGTTATTTACTTTAAGGTCATCACAAAGGACAAGGGGGCACTCTTTCCGTCTAGTTGAAAAAAGATTTCATCTCCAAATACGGAAAGGTTTCTTCAGAGTTAGAGCTGTGAAAATGTGGAATAGACTCCCTCCAGAGGTGGTTTTGGCCAGCACAATAGAATGCTGTAAAAAAGGCCTGGGTTCTTTCCTTAATGTAAATAATAAAACTGGATACTAACATTTTTAGGTAAAGTTGATCCAGGGTGAATCTGATTGCCTCTCGGGGGATCAGGAAGGAATTTTTTCCCCCCATTTTGGCAAATTGGATCTTGCTTTGCTGGGGTTTCTTGCCTTCCCCTGGATCAACCGTGGGTGAAGGATTGTATATGGGATTGTATGGTTATATATAATTTTTCTATTTTTTTTTTGGTTTAATTAGATGGACTTGTGTCTTTCTTCAACCTAACTTTTTAACTATGGTTTCCTCTACTCTTCCTCTGCTCCCTCCTCCTCCTCCCTGCCAGCACCGCCCCCACGGTGATTTCAACTTGTAAACAAAAAGTGCCGGAAAAGGATTGGTCTTCAAGTGGTTATACAATGTATAATCTCCTATGTAGGCTCCTCTTACGGAAATTAATATGAGCGGCAACTCGATCAGTTTAATTGATAAAAGTATGATCTAACTTTCTTTATGCATTCCTGAGAAATTCATTTTCCAAAACTACTTACCGATTCAGAATCGAGTATAGGAAAGTTGTCATTCACATCTAGAATTTTGATGTCAGCACCACACTGCCCAGAAAGTCCACCAGCAGCCCCGTTCAAGTCTGAGCCGCTAACGATAAGGCTGTAAGCACTATATGTCTGGAACATAGAAGAAAACTGAAATAACCTGTGCTCTTCTAAACTAAACAAAATTGCAGTCTTTTTTTCCAAGAAAATGAGGCAGCTTTTCCCTGTATATCAATTGGCCACATATTATGTTTTTTAAATATTAATGCAGATATCTCATAAAAGCTTATTTACACGTACGCTGTCACACTATTTTAGGCCTGAATAGAATCAGTAAAACAAGAAAATGTTCTATGCAACGGGGATAATGTTAGCACTAGGGTATTCATTTGGGAGACAAAGGTTGTGTGCCTACAGGTTCCAGTGATGGATAAATGTATGTGATTTATATATGGTATGGCAGTACCTAGATTATTCATTTCTTTTTATTATTTCACTTTTTCTTTTATATTTGTGTTCACATTTACTAACAAACCAAGCTGTCCAATAAAAGTGACAGGAAATAGGACAAACTCCCAGGGGTACCTGCGCAATTGCAGGAACGGCTTCTTTTTAACATTAATTTGAAAGAATTAAACAATGCCACTAAAAGATAACTATTGTAAGAGCCCCTAACAGTACTACTATCATGTTTGTTGGACAGCTTGGTCTGTGTGTAAATATAGAGGAAAAAAATATGTATAAAAGCATGGAAAATAAAAAGGATATTAGAAAACGTAATACCATCATGACATGCATTAAAGGGTATCTATATAATAAAATATACCATAGCTTACAAGTTCTTAGATATGGCATTAGTTTTCTTTTTTTCAGGCTAATTTCCCCTATATTTTTACCTGGTGATCCCACCAGTAATACACTTTCTGACCTCATTCCCTCCACTATATTTATGAAGGTGCTGTGTTATCACCCTAGGCTGCTCTCCTGATTTGGACTCTTTTCTCCATTACATGTGGAACAGGACAGAGCAAATTCTAATTGTCAGATCATAGCTTGGATAGCAGATTACACTGTTTAAGTTTTCAGTTCAATTCACTGGAAACGACAACAGAAATGTAAGATTACTGGTTATTCTCTATACTTCCTGAAAATGTACTTACCCTGAAAAAAAGGAAACTAATACAGCCACTAGTGATGGGCTCGGGCGTGTTCGGATCAAACCTGCCAGGAAGCGGTCACTACACACCTCCAATTATAGGCAGTGAGGCATTTTCCGGTCGGCAGCTGCACATACCCACGCTGCCTATGATTGGTGGTGTGCAGTGCCGACTTCTTGGCGGGTTCAATCCAAACAAGCCCATCATTAACAGCCACCACATTTAAAGTGATTGTAAAGTCTCATTTTTTTCCCCTATAAAAATAATAAACATGTTATATTTACCTGATCTGTGTAGTGGTTTTGCACATAGCAGCCCAGATCCACCTCTTCTCGGGTCCCTCTTTTGTGCTCCTGGTCCCTCCCTCCCATTCCCCCACAACCCATTCCCCCACAACAAGCAGCTTGCTATGGGGGCACCCAAGCTGAGTCACAGCTCCCTGTGTCCACTGATTGGCTAGCTGACTTTGACAGCAGCGGGAGCCAATGGCGCTGCTTCTGTGTCTCAGCCAATCAGGTAGGAGAATCTCTGATGGCCAAGACACTCGTGGACATCGCTGGACAGAGGGACCTCAGGTAAGTGTTAGGGGGGCTGAGGGGGCTGCTGCACACAGAAGGTTTATTTATCTTAATACATAGAATGCATTAAGATAAAAAAAACCTTCTGCCTTTACAACCCCTTTAAGGAATGGTGAGCTGCAAATTTTTGTTCTTGGATTTAGATATTTTTTCAGTCACATACAGCTAAAAAACATTATTTGTGATAGCTGTCCTTTAGGGTGCATGTATAGTCAAAATTTGTTTTTTCTAGTTTTGGAAAGACTGGGGAAGGGTTAGCATTCTTTTTTCCCAGACAAGAATGCAGAGCCATAACCAAAGTGAGAGTTCAAACACAAGTTTGATTCCTTTAAAACTGGTTGATATGATCCATGGGAAATGCCAATACATTTCATTGGGTGGGCACTTTTATTTTATTGAGTCCAATTCCCACTCTTATCAATATATGTTAAACCCTGCTGAAAATATATCAAACTGTTTTAATGAAATAAAACATATATTTGGACTTTCACTTTGGGCGTGGTGATCTACTGTATATCTGATGGATTAAAATGCAACAAGGCTTCTAAACTCTCCCAACACTAAGGCCTCATGCACACAGGATGTTTTTGGATGTTTTAACAGCTACTGTTTTTAGCTTGAGACATTTTTTCCTACAGTCAATAAACTCCCCAACATGTTTATCCTATGTGTTCATTTACACATAGGCTGTTATTAACTGTTTTTGGCTGGGGCGTTTTTGAGCTGTAAAAAAATCACAAGACTAGTGGGTTCTGAGAGACATTTTTCAGCTGTAAAAACGCTCAAATGCTAAAAAACCAGTGAAAATGCGGCTCACCAACGTTTTTGGACGATTTTGATCCATTGTGGAAAAAAAAAACGCTCAAAAAACGCAAAAACGTGGCTCGCCAACATTTTTGGATGTTTTTGGTCCATTGAAAACACAAAAAAAAAACGCTCAAAAACGCTCAAAAACACCAGTACAATAACGCAGAAAAAAGCTGAAAAACTCACTACAAAGCTACTGACGTTTTTAGAACTTTTTTTTACCGTCCGGTGTGCATGAGGCCTAAAAGTTTAGGTTAGTCGTACAATGTATGCATTTTTATATTTAGCTGGTATTTATTTAAATCGTTTTTCTTCACAGAATAATATTTGTATTAGCTTTACCAGCTGAAGCTTGATTACATTTTTGACAGTGGCCACAGCCCCATAATGATAATATATGTTTTGTACAAGGCCAAGACTATGGGCTAGACCAAGGTCATCTAGAGCCCAGAAGTAGAAATCCCTCGAGTGCTCAAAACTGCTGAAATCCCCCCCTCCCAGAACAAATCTTTGCCCCCCCATCCTCCAAATCAACCCAGCACAGAAGCCCCCCTCAAAAAAATCCCCCTCTCAGCCCAAATCACCCCAATTATCACAAATTCCCCTCCAATAATCCCTACTAGCACAAATCCCCCCCAACAAAAATCCCTTCCTATCACAATTATAGCCCCTCTACCATATCACCTCATCAAGCACAAAACCTCCCAATCCACATATCTTCCTCTCCCATTTCCCCTCCCAACAAAGATCCCCCTGAAATCACCACTCCTAGCACTCCAAATTTCCCCTCCTAGAACAATTCTTACCCCCTGCCACCCCCAAAATTTCGACCTTCCAACACAAGTCTACTCTCCCAATCTGCTCACAGTGCACTCCCGCCTCATATGATACTAGAGTGCCCAGGGCAGCCACCCCTCCTGCCCACCTCTTGTCCCAGCCATGGGCACTGCCTCTAGAATCCTTTGCAATACACATTACTGCTAAGATGGGACATTGATCAAGTGTCTGAATGTGCATTCCGATACCTGCATGGCATTTGCTGCATGCATTGCATCATATGATACATTGGAAGTCCAGACCTCTCATCTGTACCTAAGTGTAAAATATGCTATAGACAAGTATAAAACTGGAGAAATATACTGTATATAGGGAATATACCTCTCTGTCTAGAAAATTAGATATTGTGAAGACTTCACCAGTGTACTGATTTATAATGAACATTGGAGGATCCGAAGGACTCTGAGAGAGAATTTTAAAAGCGATCTGAGAATTTACAGTATTTGGTTCATCGGCATCAAAAGCAGTGAGTTGCATCACCAGCGTGTCTAAATTGGACAGACAAAATAATAACAAGTCAGGAAACATATATGTATTTTTGGCTGTAAGATGTGGAAAGGCAGCACAATATATAGAGTTTGCTTTTCAATTGATATTTACAATTCTAATCAGGGTTATATTTTTCACGTAACTTAGCTAGACATGCTTGATGTTATATCCCCTGATTTTCTCTTTTTGTTTTCTTCTCTTGATATTTGAACAGTCAGGTATTTTTAACATTAAGGAAAATGTGGTTCTCTTGACAGACCTAACCCCACTGATACCTTCACCACACTCCACTCATCTGTTGGAGCCATTGAAAATACCCAGTATTTTCAGGAATGGTGGAGCATGTGACCTTATCTCTTGGATACAGTGCAATGGCCTGTTGATGGTCAATCTCAAGGACCGGAAACTGTCATGTGGAGCTGGGGGGAATGTCATAATCCCTGTGTAAGCTCTGACATGGAGCTCACAGGGATTAGACTCAAAAAAATGAACAGAAAGACAGGGGAGCACAGGAAAGGTAAGTATCAGCTATCAAGCTTTTAAACTAAATGTAAACATTGAACAACAGCAACAAGACTAATGTATGATATGGTCCATCAAACACATTTTAATCAAACTTGGCCTAAATTGCTAATTTGTAAATAAAACATGTGACTCTTACTTGCTTGGCTTCTCTCTTCCACTGAACCAAGAAATATAGCCTCTCCGAATATTGGTGGATTGTCATTAATATCTTGAATTTTGACAGTCATCTTTAGGGGCTTTTCTACTTCTTGGCCACTTGCGGTCACAGCATGGACTGTTAGCTAGGTAAGCATTGGTATATAAATTTAGCTGTAATTCTATTCACTTGGTCTAGCAGCTAAACCAAACAGAACATTATCATTTTGAAACATACAACTATTGCTGCATTATTACATGCAATACCCTTTAACCGCATTTTGTAGCATGGACACAGGTGGAACAGTACTGAGATGTTGATCTTGCATATTTAAACTAAATTACAAATAGTAAAGCTATAGAGAGGATATAGAAGGCACCATTGCAGACCTCTACTTCTGAAAATAATAGTCACCTGATTTTCAAGCTGATCCTATAGCTTCAGTGCTTTGAGGCACTGAATTAGGATAAGTATGCTGACATTTTTAGACAACCAGGGAACTATTTTTCTTAGAAGGAGGTACATGTTTTTATTAGTATTAACAAAAAACACACAATGACCATGGGGCAAGGTTGGAACCATATTTCATTTTGCCCCTGGAAAGCAGCCCCTGAGCTAATTCTCAACTCTTTTTGTAATAGAAAGCTTCCCTGCAGCTTTCAGATACTTGGCAGGCAGTTCTGACTCCTGCCAAGTGCCCTGCCATGTCATGGCTGGTGATGGTGGCACATTAGAGCACAGTAGTTTTAGCCCTCTCTGCAGCAGCTTCCGATTGTTTCAGTAAAAGGATCCAGCATCGGGCTCTGTTGGAGGCTCTTTGTAATTCATTGTGGTACGAATGAGGCCTAATATATGAAATGTCAGTCCTGACCTGTGACTTTCAGTGAGTTTTTAGTTAGGACCCAAGCAACATCATTTGTGACTGTTTCCTGATTACCAATGCTAGAAAATACTTTTTGTTCCCCTCATCAGTGCTTTGTGTTGGGAGTAACATTCTCATCACAAGTGTCCTCACACAGGCTTGTAATACAGACAGGTGTGGCTGACCAGGCTTCTTCTCATACAATACTGTAATTAACCATTTGACCTTTAGCTTTTAACCCCTTTATGACCAGGGCATTTTTTGCTATTCATTATTATACTACTTTAACTGGCAATTGTTTGGTCATGCAACACCGTATACAAATTAAATTTAAATCATTCAGAGCTTTATTTTGGTGGTATTTAGTCAACACTGGATTTTTTACTGTTTGCTATATAAACTGAAAAAAAATACTTAACATGTTGAAAAAAACACATATTTCTTAGTTTCTGTTATAAAACTTTGCAAATAAATAATCTTTCTTCATACATTTAGACCGAAATATAGTCTGCTACATTTCTTTAGTAAAAATAGTCAGTGTATGTTATATAGTCTGTGGGAAAGCTATAGAGTCTACAATCTATGGCTTATATGTTTGAAAATTGATCAGTCCTAATGTACTGACGGCCAATCTCATTTCTTGAGGCCCTAAAATGCCAGGGCAGAACAAATACCCCCCAAATGACCCATTTTTTGAAAGTTGACAGTCCAAGATATTTAGTAAAAAGCATGGTGAGTTTTTTGAAGTTGCAATTTTTTGTCACGATTTTTTTTGAAAATGAAGAAATGAAATACATTTTTTTTCTCACCAGTGCAGCACATCGTCGTCATATGACTGGTGTGACAGTGATCAGGGATACTGACTACCGACAGTATGTGAAAAAAAAAGTAAATAATTATATAAACTGCCTGTTGGCGGGCGGCAAGTGGTTAATTGAAAAATGTACTCCATTAACATTTTGCTTACTAAAATAACATCTACCAGTCCTATTTTAAAAGGGTTCTCAGCAATACTAGATTTTACCTGCAGGGGCACTGCAATGAAGTACCAATGTATGTTTTAATACGCTACATTTAATAAATTTTATATATATATATATATATCTATATATATATACAGTATCTCAAAAAAGCTTGTATAACAGTGTAACTTTGCTGTCCCCTCAAAATAACTCAACAAACAGGCATTAATGTCTAAACCGCTGGCAATAAAAGTGAGTACACCCAGGGGCGTAACGATAGGGGTTGCAGGGGTTGCGATTGCAACCGGGCCCCATGCTCCAGGGGGCCCATGTGCCTCCCTTGTACATCTGAATAGGAGGGATGGTGGGGATGGCATTTAGAGGAACCAAGATGGCAGAAAGGGGGCCTGCTGCAGGACCATAGTAAAGGGACCCGCAATGGGAGTAAAGGGCCTCAGGATCAGCTGGAAGAGGGAAGGGCCGTGGGCCATGGGTCAGGGGGGCCCTTCATAATTTCTTGCACCGGGGCCCTGAAGGTTCTAGTTACGCCTCTGAGTACACCCCTAAGTGAAAATGTTTAAATTGGGCCCAAATTGTCAATATTTTGTGTGGCCAGCATTATTTTCCAGCACTCCCTTAACCCTCTTGGGCATGGAGTTCACTACTCAAATTCCCTGAAAATGTAGTTGCATTAAAGGGACCGACTTAGGCCAACTATAGGAATGGAGGATTAGCCAATCATAAAGGAATAGGGAAGCCCACCAATCAGGGTCATTTCAGGCCAACCAATCAGGCACCGGCCTAGAATGATATACCCAGACTAGAGGGAAGGAAACACGCTCTCTTTTTGGAATGATATCCAGCCGAATGGGGCTGCCATGTGCAGCAGCATAGTAACTATGGCCTATTTGATGGACTTATATGTTAGGGGTTTGACTGTTTATTTATGTTTGTTGTAAGGAATATATCCTAATTCCTATAGTTTGACCTATGTGTTTCTTCATATGCAAGGTATAATAGATAGATTACTAGTACAAAGCATCTGATGTTAGATAAAGTCCCCACAGTGATGCAAGCAGCGCTAATCGAGGTCAATAGACCTAGCACAGTTCATTCAAATAAAGTCCAACTGTAAAATAAAAGGCTGAATACAGGGTCTTGTTTCCGTCACCACACCACGTGAAAGAGCGAAGGGGGGAAGATAGAATCCCCCTTAGGTGATTAAACTCACCAGAGAACAGATAGATATACGTCCTTGAAATCACCAGGGTGTCCCCTTAGGAGAATCCTGTTCAAATTGGGTATTCCTCCTACTTCCGGTAATATATCGCTCACCACACTTTGTCTGAGGCGCCCTCAGACGAAGTGATGACGAAACGCGTCAGTGCGTGAGTACACAGCTGTCTGTCTGCGCCGGCCAGGGACCGCTTCGTTCCCGGGAACGCCGCACGAACACTTAGGAGCGGTGAGACGGGGCTGTTCAGAGGCCGGTGTTTGTTTTACATGCTTGATTTTAATTTCCATTGTGTAAGTGTACATCTGTAAGGGGGGTCTTCTTTTCCTTCCCATTTTTTCAATAAAAACCAGTCAGATTATGCACTATGTGGAGTGCTTTTATTTAAGGTAATCCCCAATACTGCTGGAGTGGTGAGCGATATATTACCGGAAGTAGGAGGAATACCCAATTTGAACAGGATTCTCCTAAGGGGACACCCTGGTGATTTCAAGGACGTATATCTATCAGTTCTCTGGTGAGTTTAATCACCTAAGGGGGATTCTATCTTCCCCCCTTCGCTCTTTCACGTGGTGTGGTGACGGAAACAATACCCTGTATTCAGCCTTTTATTTTACAGTTGGACTTTATTTGAATGAACTGTGCTAGGTCTATTGACCTCAATTAGCGCTGCTTGCATCGCTGTGAGGACTTTATCTAACATCAGATGCTTTGTACTAGTAATGTTTTATGATTTTAAAGCAGCTGCTTATTTTAAAAGTTATATTGTGTAACTATGCTCTTTATGTCTAAAGCGCTGATATTGGCACAAATGGTTTAGGGTTTAGTAGGAAGTGTCATTTTTGTTTGAAATATTAGATAGATTGCTGTAGATTCTTTAGATCTCTATACTATTTACTAATAAAATTATATTGTTGTATTGAAGCCTTCACTTATGGTCAAAGAACTTTAATTTAACCCATATCATCTAAGAAGAGATATTAAATCTCAAATATAACTTACGGGTAACACCCTCTTGGGCATGGAGTTCGCCTGAGCTTCACAAGTTGCCACTTAAGTCCTCTTCCACTCCTACATGACAACATCACAGAGCTGGTGGATGTTAGAGACCTTGCGCTCCTCCACCTTCCGTTTGAGAATGCCCCACAGATGCTCAATAGGGTTTAGGTCTGGAGACATGCTTGGCCAGTCCATCACCTTTACCTTCAGCTTCTTTAACAAGTCAGTGGTCGTCTCGGAGGTGTGTTTGGGGTCGTTATCATGTTGGAATACTGCCCTGCAGCCCAGTCTCCCTTGCTAAAGAAGCTGAGGGTAAAGGTGATGGACTGGCCAAGCATGTCTCCAGACCTAAACCCTATTGAGCATCTGTGGGGCATCCTCAAATGGAAGATGGAGGAGGTCTCTAACATCCACCAGCTCCGTGATGTCATCATGGAGGAGTGGAAGAGGACTCCAGTGGCAACCTGTGACGCTCTGATGAACTCCATGCCCAAGAGGGTTAAGGCAGTGCTGGAAAATAATGGTGGCCATGCAAAATGTTGGCACTTTGGGCCCAATATGTACATTTTCACTTAGGGGTGTACTCACTTTTGTTGCCAGTGGATTAGATATTAATGGCTGTGTGTTGAGTTATTTTGAGGGGACAACAAATTTACACTGTTATACAAGCTGTACACTCACTACTTTACATTGTAGCAAAGTGTCATTTCTTCAGTGTTGTCACATGAAAAGATAGAATAAAATATGTGAGGGGTGTACTCACTTTTGTATATATATATTTTTTTAAACAGGTTTCAGAATAGCCTCCACATTTAATACTACTCTTCTTGTTTTCTTTAATTCAGAGAAACTCTCTTCAATCATATTTTATGCCGTTAATATTGTCCTTTCCAACACTATAAACCACCGAAAAGTAACAGGGTCTATATGTTATAGCTAGATATGATCATCACCAATTGTCATCTAATAAACTTGATAAAATTATTTGAATTTTTTTAACTTTCTACTTGTATTCTCTTCCTGTCAGAGCAGAAGCGCCAGGATGAAGGTCAGGCTGTAAAGCCATCCTATTCCCTGCCTAGCCCTGTGTTGATAGCAATGCTCAAAGTTGTCATATAACAAAGCAATTTTTTTTATAGTGACTATGTCATCTGCAGTAAGAATACAACGATTTTACCATCCTTCATTAGCCCAGACAAAATGCTGACAATCAGTCCTGAGCTCAGGCAGCAGAAATGTCAGCATCCAGATTGGCTTTACAGCTTGACACTGTCCTATGTTTCTGCTTTGACAGGGAAATAATACAACTGCATAGCAGCATATACAACTACTCCTGTGAAATAAGCCTGAACTACCATAAC
Source organism: Glandirana rugosa (assembly GCA_018402905.1). Taxonomy (NCBI): domain Eukaryota; kingdom Metazoa; phylum Chordata; class Amphibia; order Anura; family Ranidae; genus Glandirana; species Glandirana rugosa. Next base: position 713,350 of record BLSH010230327.1, read on the forward strand.
GACTTAAGAGTAGAGATGCAGACTACATTCCTGACCAATTAACATTCTCACATAAATGCAGTTGCAAGGTTATCAGTCCTTAGTTTAAATACAGTTAAAATATAAAACATAGAGGTTTAACTTACATATAAAAAAGGCGTTTCTTCCCGATTAATACGGGCGTCAGTCACATTCAAGTATCCTGTTCTTTGATCCATAATAAACACATTGTACGGTGGTTGATCCACACCTTGTCCAGTAACTCTATAAATGATAGTACCCTTCTTTACCTCCATGTCAGAATGAACCTTTTAAGACAATAGGTATGAAGACAATGTTAATTTTACAGTAGTATTTACAATGGAGCAACTAGTGCTGGTGAGCAAACCTAAATGAAATGACTATCTCTCTTCTCCAGTTTAGAGTAGAGGAGGATCTGTATGCTCTTTATTTATAAAATTGCAAGACATTGTGAGGCGCCGCATAATAAATAAATAAAGAGTGCAAATTATAGTCTCCATATAATAATAATAAGTACAAATATGTGACACAAAAGACTTCATTAAAGTGGGAGTAAACTCCCTTGTATGATTTTTACCTATAGGTAAGTCTATAAGGCTTACCTATAGGTACAGTAAATATAATATGCACCGTTTAGGAGATATTTACTTTAGATTCAGCCAGTGATGTCACTGGCGCATGCACTCTGAAAGAACAACATATCTGTGCCGTTATTTAGAGCCATGCCATAAACCAGGGATATGCAATTAGCGGACCTCCAGCTGTTGCAAAACTACAAGTCCCATCATGCCTATGCCTCTGGGTGTCATGCTTGTGGCTGTCAGAGTCTTGCTATGCCTCATGGGATTTTTAGTTCTGCAACATCTGGAGGTCCGCTAATTGCATATCCCTGCCATAAACAGTGACTTCTGTGTGCATGCGTGGGAGTGATGTCATCGGCGGTTCGGCCATTCATATCCCCGAAGCCTGCAAACCCAGAAAGAAGACCAGGTAAAGATGGAAGCGCCTTCAGTGGTAACAATGTGCCGCTGGAGGGCTTCATTTTCAGGTAAGTATTTCATAATGTCACATTATGAATTAAACTGCCAGTTGTTTTTTTATGCGATTTACTACCGCTTTAATCCTCTCTGGGGAAGGTAGGTATCTGATTTGATGCCAAATTCCTGTGAGAGTTCAGGCAGCCATCTTAATGAGGGAGTCTATAAGTAAGGCAATCAAAGTCCCAAGAGAAGATTTATTGTGAATCATACCACAATAGACAAAGTGACAGGCAGAGGTGACAACACAGCACAAAAAGGGTTAAGGCGTTTCACGGCTCTGTAGTCCACTTAATCATAACCTATATTACTGAGCCAAACATAGTGAATATATCTTAAAGTGTACACATGGAGGCAATGATTGCTAATTAGTGGCTCATTACAAAAACAGCATATTCATGAATCAAAAACAGGTGTGTATCATTAGTGATCATTGTTGGTTGTATCAAACATCAAAACACCCATTAGAAGATACAGATGGAATAAAACCTCAATTGAAAAGTTCTGGCCGTGA
>BLSH010230327.1:723849-739282 GCA_018402905.1 Glandirana rugosa
TCTTAGGAAACTGGGATTGTAGACCTAAAGCGCGATTTGACTCCTCCACACCGTATGGTTGGAGGGTCAAAGGATTCTGGTAAGCAGGGCACAATACCCTGAGTCATTATTTTTTCATCACTCAGCGCCCCAATGCAGCACGAGCACCTTAAAGCATAAAGAACTGTTCCACACACAAGAATTTTAAAGCATTGATAGATTGGAACTGAAACAGCACCTTCACACTGTATACCACGGATTGCACATCAGATAATCGTTTGGCACAGAGCACAGCACCTTATTTGGACTTTATAAATATTTATTTCTATTTATATATTTACTTATGGCGTTTATTTGAGCAATGTGAACTTGTATGTGAATTTCATGTTATTTATGTAACCACGTATACACAGTAAGTTTTGTAATAATTTAACAGAGAGTGCAAGCGCTGTTGGAACACAAAACACAAACTGTTCACACAAATCACATTAGAGAGGACCTAATTGTCACTCCCCAATCCAGTGACAGTTATAGGGAAATCAACAGGCTCATAAGCTCAATTCTCTGGCACTCTCTCCTCCTACCAACATGCACCTTCTACTGCAGCACAGCTGATACCTCTCCTACTTTGTTGTATAGGGACTGAAAAAGGCCAATACCAAGTCAAATTCAAGTATTTACAATGCTGGCAAATGAAAAAATCATTCACAAACCGAAGCATAGTAAGCACTGGGGGGGGGGGGGGGTTGCCTGAAAAAAATTGAAACCAAGGGTATTAACTTAGTGTTGTACTGCAACTCAATGATATAAGCACAGAGTTTTGCAGTAGACACGTTTTATACACCACTTGTTCATTTAGTTGCATTTCAAACTCCCCTTTATGTGGTACAGCATCAACATAGGAGCCAAAATCTTGATCAGTGTTTGTTTTCTCTTAATGCCAAAGGCTCAGAATACACTGACAATGGTGTGGTGGAGTGATATTACTACTTGTAGGCATTTACCTTAGGTGCAGCACAATGGGCTCAATGTACTAATAATGAGATGACTGCCAGCAGATAGTGAAATCAATCAGTAAAAAAGTTGTAAGGCCTAGTGTATCCAGTTTGAAAAAAATGTTGCATTTGTTGATCCCAATGTACTTCATACCTTTGCTATAGGATTTCTATGTTTGTTAGATTCTTCTTCTCTCATACTCAATGGAGGTACGACCCATGTACGCTTTGGGCGTGCGCTATATTGGAAGTCCTGCCATGTGATGTTTCCATATTTATCTTTTCCTTCATTTATCTGCAAAAATGGGCAATGGCAGAAAGTTAGACACGTGATGCTTTTCTTAATCAAAATCAGCATGAACTGTGCAACACTCATTTTATTTTTTCCAATGCTTAAGCTCGGTTCACGCTGCCGCTATCTGAAAGTCACGCAGCTTACAGTACGACTTTCGGGCGACTTTTGGCGCAACTTTGGTGTGACTTTTGCATGACTTCGGCAACTTCAGGGAATGCCTGTGCGATCTTCCTGTAATGTCATATTCAAATCACATCAATTAGGATGAGGATCCGACTTGCAGGCAACTTCCATTAAAGTTTATGGGCACAAGTCAGATAGAAGTCACCTTGAAGTAGTACAGGCAGGGGCGTAACAATAGGGGTTGCAGGGGTTGCAATTGCAACCGGGCCCCATGGTCCAGGGGGCCCATGTGCCTCCCTTGTACACCTGAATAGGAGGGATGGTGGGGGTGGCATTTAGAGGAACCAATCTCCTCCATTTTCCTAAATCCAGTTTATCCAACACTGTATGCTTCCCTGGTCCCCCCACAGAGGTGCTGTCTTCTCCCCTCCTCTCTCCTGCCAGCTGCTGTAGAAGATGTGTCATGATGGAGAGATGGAAATGGGTCAGTAAATTTGTCATTTACCGGCTCCTTCCTTTTCTGAATGAACAGAGTCAGTGATTGGTACCAATTGGTTCATTCATAACTGAAGCATAGTAAACTGTTTTTACTATACTTCCCTTTCTGAATGAATGGGAGGCTTGGTGCACAGCTATTCCTGTCCATTCATTCTGTGCAGTTGAGGCTGCACAAATGGAAATTGAGAGCTGAGGTTTGTTAAGACCCCTGATATCTCATTACAGCCCCTCAACAGAGCTCCTAAAAAAATTGCAAAATGAAATGGTAAAAAAATAATAAAATTAAAATAAAAATTAAAAACTCCTGACAGGATTGCAAAGGTTGTAATTGTGACTGGGCCCTGGCATTTCACCACCATGGGGAGGCCTGAAGATGGCAGAAAGGGGGCCGGCTGCAGAACTTGTGAAAGGGTCCCACTGTGGGACCGTAATAAAGAGACCTACGATGGCCGTAAAGGGCCCCAGGATCAGTGGGAAGAGGGAAGGGCCCTAGCCAGGGGTCAGGGGGCCCATCATAATTTCTTGCACTGGGGCCCCTGAAGGTTTTAGTTATGCCTCTGAGTACAGGAACCTCTTCTAAAGTCAGAGTGACTTCAGTAGGGCTAATTAAGACAGCTCTCACTGACTAACATGGGATTTCACATGTCATGTGACTTGGGGGCAGGGCCGGCTCTACCACTAGGCGGAGTAGGCGGCCGCCTAGGGCGCACTGCCCACTAGTGTACCTGGCAGCTGTTGATCCGTCACTGGCTGCTCTGCCTCAATCAGTGCAGTTAAGAATTGGAGAGGAGCAGCCCCCCCAATGGAGGCCGCCCTGCCTCGATCGTGCCAGTGAAGTGGATAAGTGGAGAGGAGAGGCACAGCTGGCAGCACCACCCCACCAGGTGAAGCTGCATTTGATTGGCGCTGATCAGGCTGGGCAGGGCAAAGGGGGTGGAGTCCGGGGTGGAGCCAGGGGGCAGCAAAATGAGGTTTCGCCTAGGGTGTCAAAAATCCTTGCACCAGCCCTGCTTGGGGGTCTCACATGTTGGATCCCAAGTTGCGGCATTGTGAACTGAGCCTTAACCTTACATTATAACTTCAAGTAACACTAAGTACACACTAGGCATAAAGTTATTATCAACTATGATTTAGATTCTGTCATTTTATTTGATATATTCCTGGTTATTGGCAATATGTATAAGCTATAATGGCATGCTAAAAGTATACTTTTTAGGTGCAGTACAAAGACCAAAAATGAAACATGAATAGATGTTCATTACCTTCAAATTCCATGTACAGCTACACTGCAAAGATATCTAAAAATAAAAAATAAACATTGGTTAGTATTTAGGTGGAGTGCTCATATAAACATTTTTTAGCTGGCTTGAGTACTTTCTGTGTCTTTGACCTGGGACAGGCATGCAGATAAGAAAAGTCAGAGAAAGGTCATTAGTCCTAAAACACATACTTATTTTTGGTCTATAAATTAAAGCATTAATTAAAAAGGATCAACACACCTATGTGCTTCTCATAATGAGTTTTTTTTTTTGCAAAGTATAAAGTCAAAACTTTTTGTTTAGTTTTGGATAGAGTAGGGAATGGTTATGCCCCCCCCCAGTTTATTGTTTGTTTGTTTAATTTTTGTTGAGAATTTTTTTTAAGCATAACTACAGCCAAAGCTCATTTGGCTGTACTTCTCCTGTGGATCAAAAGAGTGCAGTTTGTTCTGCATTTCTGTGACCCGGTGCCGGCTGATGAAGCAGAGCCAGTTCAGGCTCAGGCAAGATCGCAACCATACGGTTGAGATTCACCAACATGCCTGGACCGACATCCGGCTCAGACTCTCAGCGAGCCCATGAGAGCCCGAGCTCGCTGCTCCTGTCCCTCCACAGCTCAGCACTCCAGTGAGCGTGGGGGGCGTAGAGCAGAGAGTTGCTGACTAACAGTCACCAGCTCTCTGCTCAAGGAGCTCTGAGAACCGAGTGATCAGCTGTGTTTGATCGCTCAGTTCTCAGTGTTAGAGCCGGTGGGGGACAGATGCAGGATCGGACCGATGCTGCATCCACCTAGGTTAGTATGATTTAAAAAATAAAAAAAATGCCCATATTTCTCTTTTATGTTCCTGTCCCAGAGAAAGAACAGAAAGTAAAAGGAAAAAGCAAAGTGATATCTCCTCTTAGACAGTTGTCACCATAACTGGTGTATTCATTGGAAGATTTCCCCTCATTTTCTCTTCTTCTGACAACTCAAAAATGTTGCACTTAGCATTACTTTCTATACTGGGGTAATTGGCACCAGGACCAATAGAAGGGTAAACAACAATACAAAAACTCACAGGGGTTCTAACCTTTTCACATCATATCTAAGAAATGTTGTTGCATGCACTTTAAGGGGCACATTTATAAAGCAGTGAATGTGATAGTTACCAAACATTCACTGCAGGTGAATCGCTCACGTTCCTCTGCAGTGAATGTAGGATGAATGTTGCACTTACTGCTTTATAAATTTCCGCCTAATGTTTAGTAAATGCTTGTCGTATCAACTAAATAATTTTAGAAATCACAAATGACTAACTATCGAATGCAGATCTTTGTGCATGCAAGGCTTCTGGACACAGGTTTTTACATTCTTACTGAATACAATGCATTAGAACTATGCAGTGTAAAGCTGGCCATACATGGACTGAAATTTGGCCTGTTCAGCAGGGATCAATTTCAATCCATTTGTGGCCACTGCGGCTGAAGAGAAGGATAAACTGTGGGATAAAAGCCGCTTCATCAGAACTGCCGGCAATAGGCTGTATATTCTGACAGTAGGGAAGCCTCCCTGCTCTTAGAATATAGTAGCGCAGCGGGACAATTCCCCCATCCACCTGAAATGTGTCAGTTTCTTTTTTGTTCAGCCAGCTATGTATGACTAGCTTTATCAATCACATTTCCATGAGCAAAGGTACAGGAGTTATTATTATTATACAGGATTTATATAGTGCCAACAATTTTCTCAGTGCTTTACAACACTGAGGCAAACAGTACAGTTACAATACAATTTAGTAGAAGAGGAATCAGAGGGCCCTTGTAGCTTCGTTTATTGAAACCCCACACAAATGGAAACCGGAAGTGACGTTCCATCGCTGCCATATTGCTACACCCACACACGTTCACAGCAAGGATACAAAGAGAAGGCGGCAAGCGGACATCTTTTTTTAATTTCACACTTATTTTTAACAGTAAACTGAGCTTATATACTGACATACAATATATAGAAATACGTGACACTGTTTTGATATTACATTTTAAAAGCAGCGGTGTTCTGTGACATTTCCTAAGCTGTGAAATCGCCAGGCTTGCCGCTGCTTTTAAAATGTAACATCAAAACAGTGTCACGTATTTCTATATACTGTATTTCAGTATATAAGCTCCGTTTACTGTTAAAAATAAGTGTGAAATGAAATACTCCGGTGGGTGTAATAAGATGTCCGTTTGCCGCCTTCTCTTGGTATCCTTACTGTGGATGTATGTGGGTGTAGTAATATGGCGGCAACGGAACGTCATTTCCGGGTTCTATTTGTGTGGGTCTTCAATAAACGACGCTACACCCTGCTCGTTAGAGCTTACAATCTAAGAGGGAGGGGTTATAACTATCCAGGAGAAGGTAGAAAACTGCTTGACATGGTGGTTGATGTTGATGGGGATGGGGATGGGTGTCCCTGCTTGAAAACCCTCGCTCATCAGCTGTTGGCAATCTGGAAAAATTTCAGAAATGCATTTCCAGATTGGATCCCTATTAAAAGAAACAATGCTTTATCTCGCTTGAAAATGTCTGTTTTTTTCTTCACTGTAAACATCTGATTGGTTGGAGACCCTTTTTAATAAGAATTTACTTCTACTGTATCTCAAGAGGTTTCTCTACTTTTTTACAGATAAAAATAGGGCAGTTGATTTTACTGTATAAGAATTACATTTTTCAGCTGAATCCGAGGTAATCATAAAATGCACCTTTGACATTGTAAAACAAACAGCATCAGACATTTGCATGTAACAAAATGTTTACTGAAGCAATAATGTTTCAGTAAGGAAATATACCAATAGCATGCTGGAGGGCACGTATACAAAAAATACAGTTTTATTTTTATTTTTTTTACAACTTATTAACCCTATAGTTAGAACAATGTAGGATCATTGCTAAGAATGCCATAGAATATTAACACATTTTTTAAAGATTTTATGTTTTTCCTGGGTAGACTTTCCCCGACCTCCCCAGAGATTCAAACCCGCCTGCCAGTATATTTTGGGCACCAAACAAGTCTTCTTTTTGGCTTTCAACCCTATGACAATAAATAGACCATCACCACAAGCATAGGTGCTCATTGTCCTCCATAAATATGGAAAATGATGATCTCTGGCAAATATTAGATAATGACATTTATGTTTATCTTCATTTTTTATATCTTGAGTCATCAGTGTGAATAATCAGAACAAAGTAATAGGTTTGTTTTAAAGGAGGGACCTTAGGTAGAAATAATGTATGGTCCCTGTGCTCCCTTGCTGCTCTGATCTATTAACACTCTTCCTGTTTTCCAGTATGGTGTTTGGTTGCCTGAGTTGCCAATGGTTAGGCCCCAACCTTCTAAAATAGAAGTAAGGTGCAGCTTGTTGAGCCCCATGCACAAAGATTTCAAGGTGCCGTGGAACAGTGGATTGTGGAGAATGTAGGGAAAGTAAGAAGTTTATTCATACTGTTTTCCCTAAAGCAAAGTTACAACTATGTCTAGTACAAGCATGTTTTTGCTGTAAGATGTGTTTAGCATTAAAAATCACAATTGAAAATGCTGATAGCTCATATTTAGGGCTTGCCAATAGTTTACATAAAAAAAAAAAAGAGAACATTGGTGAAATTGTAGCGCAATTGGCAATAGCCATCAGTTAGATATTCTGATTGGTTGCTTGGGATAACTTTACACGTTTTTTGTAAACCATCCCATGTTATACATAGGTGATCTCCCTCAGGTGTAAATGGAAAGAACTCTGGGATGTGTACTATCTGGACATAGGCAGACCTGACATGAGAGAAGCAATACACACCCTGTACCATGAATCATAGATGAGATGAGCCAGACAGCCGGAGGCACCTATCGCACACCACCCATTATTACCAGCAGTGTGTTTCTGAGACAAGAGCTTTAAGTGGCAGCCTGGCTGTGTAGGTGAGGGTGTGATGGAGGCAGAAACATACAAAATTATAGTACTAATACTTTAATCGCATTTTTATCCACAATGAAGCAGCAAAGCAGCACACACGGTGTAACACTACAATACATATTGTCTTGACATATGTCTTTATGTGGAACATATGTGAATTCACAACAATTTGTCATTCATTTGCCAGTAGTACAAATAGACTAATAGTGCTGATGTCATAATGACTGAATAACAATCACACTAAACTCTGAAAGGAGGAATACATGTACAATGCATTTTGATTATAGTCTCTTTATCTTTGGGTATTCAGTACAGAATTTAAAAATCACAAGCCATCCCATAGGAGATTTTACCTATTTTGCGGGATTTTGGAGAATAACCTTGAAATGTATTGCTGTTTTACTACTTTCATTTGGTGAGTCTTTTCACATAGGGGGGCTTGCCCCTCCATCTGTTTACTCACGTGGTGTGGTGGTGGACAACATTGGAGTAGGATCCTGCCCCCAGCAATTTACATTCAGAAGGCATTTTTGGACTATTGTTTCATTACGTTTGAGAATTGTTATGTTTATCTAGCGCTGCTTGCACTTTGCTACATTCTCTGTATTGGTTGTTTGATTTCTGAGTGGTATGTGTTAAGCTAGGGTGTTCTGAGTGGCCCATGCATGTGCCAGTTATCTGCACACTAGGTAAAAAAAATACATTTGGAAAATAATCAGGTCATGTATGGGTAGCTCTTCAGATGGGATCCTTAATAGATGGAATGATACTGATAAAGGAGATAAAAAATATATATGTTTTATAACACTGTATATACCTTATAACCTGCTGCTGGTCTTGCTCCTTGTGCATGGTGTCTGATCTTGTTTTCGCACCCTCTGTCATTTTGTAGAAAACATGTGCATGACTTTCTGGGTCTGCACAGGCTATGTACAGAGAATTATAATGATGATGCCATCTCTAATTTTACAAGATAATGTCTGCCTTCGCAAAATCATTTGTTGCACACAAAGTGGATTCATATTCTTTGTGGCTATGGAGGATTATATTTATATCCTTTGTGGCTATGGAGGCATATATTCATATAAAAGTTTTGTTTCAATATCTATCCCAATGAAAACTGAAACTTGTGTTATACAATAAAACTATATAAACATTTTTATGCTAATGCAAAGAGGCTGAGCTGGAGGTTCATTTCAGGCTACCTGCATGTTTGTTCCTGTATATACAGGAGGCAAGGGTTCTTATTTCAATGGCAGACATATTTGGCCCTTGTTTGTTTGATTTTTTTTTTTTTTGTATCTTCTTCTTATTCCTTCCTTGCAACCCTTGGTCATTTTAGGAGTTGTTATTGGCTGAAGCCCATATGTGTTCTAGGGTTCCTTATCAGGAATCTCTAAGTTTAGAGAGATATAGGCTCCTCGCTTGCCAGCTTACCATCCGTATTCTTGCCTCATTACTTGGCAAGTTACTGACCTGGAGCAAGCATGTGCTTATAAAATGCTGGAGCAATATATGCACATGCTTGTTCAGGGTCAGTAACTCACTAAGTAATGAGGCAAGGAAAGGAAAGAATGACACCCTGGAGCTGGCAAAGTCAAATACAAGTCAGCAGTGATAGCACACACATATGTCTATACTGACATATACTGTAAAGCAAGGCTCTGGCTTCCTTTTATTCTTTTTTCCTTACGTGGTTCGTAAAATATTACTATTGCAACTTCATTATTGTTAAATGGTTACAATTACCAATGCAGTATTATTTAAGTTAAGTTAATTAAATATATCATTTTCACAGCTTCTGACGTGCTGTTGCTATGTTAGATTTTCGTGGTTACTGGCAATTTGAATCAGAGGCTAGTTTCATGCATCTCTCAGGGGTTCTGGTGGTGGTAGACACTCCTCAAGATCCCCAGTCTTGCCTGTCTATCATGGCCAATACAAAAGTAAATAGTGTGATGTGCCTTAGATAAATTTCAGTAAATGTAGAACAAATAAGTAATTTGGAAAGTCCAGCCATATCACACAGAAGACATTTTTCTATAGTATTTTATTACAAATAGCAATTGCTCTGCCTCCCTTCTTAATAAACCCTAAGGCCTCATGCACATCGGACTTTATGAAAAACAAGCCGTAAGCTAGTACCTACACCAGGAAAAAATCTGCTAATTTCATCAGCATTTTGCATTGGCGTCAGTGCGTGTTTTTTTCGGGCTAGCTTTAAGGCGCGTTTCTCTGTCGCTATTCAAAATCATTGGTTCCCTATGAGAGTCCATTGATTTGAATAGAAGTCGCACCAGAAGTCGGATCAAGATGATCCGACTTACGGTGCAACTTGTGTGCTGAGGATCTTGCAGGGGAACCCCTGCAAAAATAAAAAAAAATAATTGCGTAGGGTTCCCCCCCCCCCCAAGAGGTACCAGACCCTTCGGTCTGATATGGATTTTAAGGGGAACCCTCACGCCAAAAAAACTGTGTAGGGACCCCCAAAGATCCATACCAGACCCTTATCCGAGCACACAGCCTGGCAGGCCAGGAAAGGAGGTGGGGACGAACGAGAGCCCCCCTCCTGGACCATACCAGGCTGCATGCCCTCAACATGGGGGCTGCGCCCCCCCACCCCAAAGCACCTTGTCCCCATGTTGATGAAGAGAAGGGCCTCTTCCCGACATCCCTTGCCGGTGGTTGTCAGGGTCTGCAGGCGGGGGCTTATCGGAATCTGGAAGCCCCCTTTAACAAGGGGGACCCCAGATCCTGCCCCCCCCATCCTATGTGAATGAGTATGGGGTACATTGTACCCCTGCCCATTCACCTAAAAAAAAGTGTAAAAAAAAACACACTACACAGGTTTTTAAAATATTTTATTAAATCAGCTCCGGCGTCTTCTCCCCTGTCCGGTGTCTTCTTTCTTCTGCTCTTTTGTGGGGTCTTCTTTCTTCTGAGAGGTCTTCTATCTTCTGCTGGGTCTCCTGTCTTCTGCTCTTTTGCCACTGTCTTCTCCCTCTGCTCTTCTTCCCATGCTGACACAACGCAATCTCCCGGACTAATGGTGTATCCGCGCTCTGCAATGACTTATATTGGCATGGGGCAGGGCCAACTGCTGATGTCATCCAGAGGACCCGCCCCCTTATTATATCAGCACCACAATTTCAGACATAAAGTACATTGTTTCTAATAAGTTAGTCAACTAACAGACTCTGCATATGTAATTAGCCATATGTGATTTGACTGTGCAAAGTACACATATAATTACAAATCATACATGTAAACAAGGCTTTTAAAAAAACATTAACAGATACTGATAACATTATTATCTTTTACATGTATATCTAAAAAAAAAATCATAAATCAATAATACACAGTTGTACTTTTTTGTTGAATGAAGTACTTGTTTTCACTTTTTTTGCCTTTTGCTGCATAACATTTCTTATCTGATATTGACAACAGCGGACTATGCCTGCGTAATATGTGTTGACATGGTCACTTGTAGTCTCCATTGAAAACCTATGGGACAGGGCTACAGTACAGAAGTACTAAGAAGTACTAATTAGAGTCATTGCCACCATAAATGAGAAGCATCTGCATAAGGACCATGGCAGGATCACCTGGTATTATATTATAATAGAGGCACGATTAAAAATATACTGATGATTACTTTTGAAAGTAAATTAACATGTTAAGGCTTATATGTGACCGTGTTTGTGTTGTCACCTTGATCTGTGCACCAAAACCTAACTCATCAATATACATGCGTATTTTTGCACTCTAAAAAACATATGTGGGAGCCCTACATATAAGCGCAGTCTGATATAACAAAACCGGAAATTCTTGTTTAATAGGAGAGGCGGAGCACATTTACTCACATTTATAGGACATGCCCTATATATAATTGATACCTAAGTAGGTTTACTGACTCTGTACTGTGCTTATGTTTATTGGCTTTGTGCTTTCATCAGCAATCAATTATAAGGGAGTCTAATGAATAATGAGTAAGCTGAGAGTTCCACCCACCACTCCTGTCATTGCAATGAACAATGTTTTACCTGCATAGAGTGTACAATAAAATAATGTATACTGTTTTATGAAAATTGGAAAGCTGTTGCCAGAATGGCATTAGAATCAAATATGTACAGGGGTAATATCATGACGAGAATGAGTTGCTTTCCCTTTTGAGATTTCAGCCAATGTTTATGTTGCTTTTGTAATGTAAAATTTAGCAGAAGGTAATTTTTTTCTCAATGTTTCACAACTTTTCTTTCTTTTCCTTCTCAAATGTTTCTGTTTATGTTGAAACATGAGGCAGGTGGCATGGTACTGCACAGGTTAGTGCATGACCTCTATGTGTTATCTAAGAACTGACACCTCATAAACTACATATCCCATAATCCCTGGGTCTTTCTGCAGGTGAGAGCTACACAGTAATCAGATCTGACACAGACATGCAGTTAGTGCTCCCACAAATGTTATGCAACACAGAGGACATAGTGAGGAATGGATTGGATGCTGTGTGACCTGGACCAAGTAGTTGCCTGTCCCTTTAGCTAATATGGACAAGCTAGGTAAATGCATAAATGGGTGCAGGGAAATTGATCAGCCATGGCATTACAAATTGTAGCCACAACATGTGAGTCTGTCATTTCAAGGTAAGGCAAACAAATGCCACGGGGAATATAACACATTAATACCTAGGTAAAACAATAGAATTGTTTTAAAGCATGCTATGCCTTTAAAGAAGCATACACATTATTTAGTAACACTGTAACAGAAACAAAGAGACCCACCATGTATTCAAAGTCTCTGAGAATTCTTCAGGGGGGTTAGCAGGTACCATATGATAGGATAACAAATGTGTTTGTTAAAGTCAGCCTGTCATGAAGCTGCCATTGCTGATGTCTCCTTCTGAAAATACCAGTTCCCTGGCCATTATGCTGATGCAGTGGCTTCAATACTTTTGGAATCACTGACCAAGAACAGATATGAGGATCAGGAATTCTGACTTGACTCTGACGTTCTTGCATCTCATACTTGTGGGTTAGTGGCTCCGAAAATATTGAAACCACCGAATCAGAGGAAAGTGAAGAAATGGGATTTTTTTAAAAAACGACTAACAATGGCAGCCTCCACATCATTCTGCACACTTCCTTTAATCACTTGCCGACCGCCCGCCGTGGCTTAACGGTGGCAAAGTGGTTCATTATCGAGAAACACCATCACCTGACGGCGGCAGCGATAACGAGTATTATGAGCGTGCGCGCTCACTGTGTTCCGGGGGGAGCAGGGAGCAGGTAGGGCGGACTCGATCTTCACCGGCTACCCGCGATGGCTCTCCCGCAGTGAGAGAACGGAGGTCCGTGTATGTAAACACGCATCTCCGTTCTGCCAGAGGGGGAAGGGATGTGATCACAGGCTTCCTGTATATGGAAGGCATGATCACTCCCACCCCCCTGCCAGCCCAGCCCCAGTACAGTTAGAACACACTGAGGGAACACAGTTAACCCTTAGAGCGCCCCCTCCAGGTTAACCCCTTCACTGCTAATGGCATTTACACAATAATCAGTGCATTTTCATAGCACTGATCGCTGTATAAACGCCAATGGTCCCAAAAAGGGTCAAAATGGTCCAACATGACCGCCGCAATATCGCAGGACCGCTAAAAATCGCAGATCGCCGCCATTACTAGTGAAATATAAAAAAATAAAAACCCCAGAAATTACTTCTCATCATTCGTAAACGCGGCAACTTTTGCGCAAACCAATCAATAAACGCTGATTGAGAATTTTTTTTACCAAAAATATGAGGAAGAATATAAACCGGCCAAAACAAATGAAAAAAAAGTTTTTTTATATTTTTTTGGGATTTGTATTTTAGCAAAAAGTAAGAAATATTGTTTTTTTTTTGCAAAATTGTCGCTCTTTTTTTGTTTATAGCTGTGATCAGAAATGACACAGAGGCGATCAAATACCACCAAAAGAAAGCTCTATTTGTGGGAAAAAAAGGACGCAAATTTCATTTGGGTACAACGTCGCACGACCGCGCAATTTTCAGTTAAAGCGACACAGTGTCTCATTTAGGAGATTTCCCTTTATGTCCTATCCTGGTGACAAAAATGAAAGAGCAGTTTAATACAGTTGTCATAGAACAGGTGTCTCCACAGGAAGATTTCCCCACACCTTCTAATTGACATCTGTGACATTTTGATTGTCAATCGTTTGTGACCTGGTGACAGTGGTCATCAGGGCAAATAGGTGAATTCTTCCCAGTGAGGAAACCCGTGGGATGTTGTTTGCTTTGAAAGTGGACCTGAATTCTATAAACAATAATTGTGCCTTAGCAGTACTCTAAAAATTATCTTTTGCCTGGAATTCTTCCTGACTAATTACACTGCACTTCCTGATATGTGAGGTTGCTTAGGCACCCCTGTCTATTCCTGTGTATTACTGCAGTTTGAGAGGCACTCCTGCCCCCAACGTCCATTGTCAACAGATATGGAGTGAGATTTGGTGGAGTTACTGCTGTGTTGCTCACTGTTCTCCTTGCTGGAGGCTGGGACTTAAGGAAGCAAAACCCTACCACTATTAAGATGGCTATCTCCACAGACAGAAACAGAACAGAAAAAGACAGGGTAAAGTCAGTAATGGGTAAAATATCAGTTGCAAGGAAACCAGAAGTAATACTGGTGAATGGTTCTCTTCCTTTTGTCTACCTTTCTTTGGGCACTATTTCAAGAGCTCAGTTCTTCTTTAAGCTGGACCAGCTCAGCATTGTAGTCTTGTGACAAATGCATGGGTTGGAGTCTGAAAATTGCTGCTCTTTCCTGTCTGGGTGTCTCATTTGAGACGGGTTGTCTTAAAACTGCTATCCAATAATTCCTAAAGTAATTTAGAGGAATTGCAAACGCTTTGTCCTTTGCAATGTCATTAAATCGAAAAACTTTGCACCAATGTCACTATATATATACATGGTGATTATATCCCCCCTTACACACCTTTCCCCAAGTGAGAATAGTTACAGTAACCTTTCTTCTTAGGGGAGGTCATCCATAGGTTAAAAAGTAAGTTGAACTTTGAAGTACACCGCCAACAACCTTAGACCATTCAGGATATGAATCATTAAACACTATGATCTTTGAGCTAGTTCTCTATCCATTTACAGACTGAATTTTCCAGGCCTTTATACTTTACTTACACATACTGCATGTGGGGAACTGTGACAAATGCTTTTGTCCAAGTCCAAACACACAATATCCACAGCCACTCCTTTGTGTACCATTTTGCTTACTTCCTCATATAAAGAAATCACAGGTCTGCTGTTACTTGGTAAAGACTTTGATTCCTTTTTAATGATATGTAGCACTTTGGCCTTGTGGCAATCCATTGGCACTAAGCCAGTCACTAGAGAGTCTCTAAAATTAGAAACAATGGGACCTTGGTGCTAGATTATAAATGCCGCTCAAGCTGAGGAAGCCAAACTCCCGCAGTCACCAGGGAAGAAAGGTGCAGGCTGCCAAAGGTGCTTGCATGCATAAAATTAAAGAAGTACTGCACTCCTGTCCAACCAAGCTAGTGTGAACTTGAATACGGCCTCAGTCCTTGAGTCTCTGCCAAAGCTACGACCCCTGGAGCTTAATCAATGGCTCAACACTTTGAGGTGGTAAGCCATCTGGGCCAGGTGCTTTATTCATCTTTATTTTGTCCAACTGTTTCTGGGCCATTGAGGTTAATTTGAGGCGGTGACAGTACTATTCCCAATGTGGACTAAGGGATCTACATGCTCAAACCTGATCTTTTTATTGTTATTTACTCTTCCCGCCAGCTGTATGCATAATTGCGGCCTTTCAGTGGGTGGGCTTTAACGGAGTGAGGCCACATATATGTGGCCTACACATTTATGTGCTGAGAGCGCTTGTCTTGCATGCTTCCTGCACAGTTGCTAGTGGGGATCGGAAAGCTCCCGATGCATATTTGCAATCGGGAACTTTCCGTTCACGTGACCATTGTGACAGCCAATCACAGTGGTCACATGACCCAAATGCCCTCCTCCACCTCCTAGCATCTAGAAGCTTCTAAAAGGCCGGGTGGTGGGAAGAAGTTAATATAGTGTTTTAAATATTTTTTTAGGGTTTGTCATTTGCAACTCTCTTCTGCAGCCTATCATTTTTTTAATTTATCACAGTCTTGCTTTCTTTTTTATATCTTTATTTTATACTCTTTCAACTTTCAAATGATGAAAGTTTTCCTTTGCTCTATATATATATATATATATATATATATATATATATATATATACTGTGTATATATATATAGTTACCAGGTGTGGTGAGCAGCACCCATTCCCAATGAGGGTGCCAGCAATATAGCCTTGTC
>BLSH010230327.1:739292-761317 GCA_018402905.1 Glandirana rugosa
ACCATACCGGAGAGGTTATTCTCCCGTATCCACGTGAAACTTTAAGGGATTAGACCCCCGTTAATAGGGAATTATATCTGGTTACAAAAAATTATTCAGACTTCTATGCTAATTTTACTTGTACTATGACACATTGGGGGGGGGGGGCGAGATTGGAGCCCATAGATGCACCCTTCAGTTCTTCAGTTGTCTATAGTGCATCTCTTTATACAAAAAAAACATTTTCCTTTTCAATCAGTATCTTCATTTATTGGTTGCCAATGAAAGCTGGGAGGAGAAATGCCATTATCCAAAAAAATCCCATTGTTACACAGTATCATGTTCATTTTAATCGTATCTTCAGACTTATTAAAAAACATTGGTCTATATTAAGGGATAATTGCCCCCAGATTAGGGAATTTCAAAGTGCACCTATGCCCTCTTATTGGAGAGGCCATACCATCTATAATAGAATAGTTCAGACATAGTAAAACCAACTGCTATTAACACCAGGACTTTTTTGGGACAACCGAACCATGGCTCATATACCTGCCTCGCATGCACTCAGTGCAGTGCGATGATCAGGGGTAAATCATTTAATCATCCCCACAATGGTCGGAACATTGACATTAAGGGGTATCACACATGTCAATCTTCATTTGTGATATACATGATTAAATGTCCGTGTGGTCTCCTCTATATTGGAGAGACCACACAGAAAGTCAAGGACAGAATAGCAAGGCACAAATATGCCATACGTGACAAATTAACTAATATACCACTGGCAAGACATTTTGTAGAGATGAGACACACTGTATCCCAATTGCGATTTATGGTCATTGAGGCAATTTTACCTGACAGACGTGGAGGTAACAGAGAATTGAAACTGAAAAGACATGAGGTCTACTGGATTGACCGCTTGGGCACTTTGTTGCCCAAGGGGTTAAACAGAGACTTTGATTTGCATCTATTTTTATAAATGTTGTTGGTAAATATTTTCTATTCCCACTGTTTGGTTTTTTAATACATTTGATGATATCCGTAAATATATTATATCTTGCTCTCCCACCTTTTTTACTTACTACTTTTCTATTACCATATTATCTCTTTCTGAAAATTATTACATTGATTGTTTTGTCATTCCATGATTGTCAGATCTATGGACTCCTCTTCGTATCTGTGGGTGATTGACTTGATTTATGGACACCTTTCGATGATTAAACGCTTAAGGAAGGCAGAAGAAACTATCATGTTATTTGCATAATTGATTGTTTTATGGTTCCCTGGTGTAAGATGAATTATATATGAAGTTCAAATGAATAGTATGTGATATGCAATAGTTCCTACCTGAAGAAGAGTGTTAATGTTTTATTATTAGCCCGAAATTGTTGGACTTTTGGAACTTTTTTGTATTTTTTTGTATATATTGCTTGTTCTTGTAAATCTAGGAGTGCAGCAATCCTGGACTGATTATTCCTATATATATATATATATATATATATACATACACACACACACACATACATTTCTTTTTATTAGATTTGGAGTGTAATACAAAGTCATACAAAGAAAGCCAAAAAAAGTGCAAATGCTGGCACCAACCATGCCCAAACAAGTAAGTTGCAGTGCTCCACTCCCTAAACCACCACATTTAAGTATGCATAACAGCTACAAATATTAACAGTTCAAGATGATTCACAGAAGCCAGCAGAAATAATACATATGATCCAAAATATTCTCAATCTTTAGTATAGACAGAGAGCAAGTAACCATATTGAGTAGCATAAGGGGGTGTGCTGAATTAGGATCAAATAAATAACCATAGGGAGGGACAAGAGTTTTATTGACCAGAGGCTCCACCAAGCCCAAGAGACATACCCTAACATCTAAGGGGACCACAATGATGGTGAGATCAGTAATATAGTAAAGAAATTGATACTGCGCAGCCTAGTAGAGCTTAAACTTCGAATGTAAACATCATACAATAAAGTGCAAACCTGGCAATGAACAAAATAAGTGCTTCTTATATCACGTATATAAAAAATATATTACATAAAGTGCATATTATAGAACTGTGCCATATAGAAATAAATGTTCTTCAAAGATGTCACCAATAGTGGCTACAGTGTAATCCCATACATGGTATTTGGCAATAATTGGCACAAAAATACAGTCTCTGTGAACTGGTGACAAAGTGCAATCCGTGCGATTTATGCTTTCAAAAAAATTGAAGTGGTTCACTCCTGCAGTCCCAGCCAATTTTGGGGGTTGACCTTAGCACACCGCCAAAAGGACTATTGGGAATGTGTTGTGATCCCCGTCCCGTGCTCACAGAACTCTCACCTCCAAATTATCGAACAATCGCCTATGTATAACCATTCCTCTCTTACTGGGGCGCCTTCTCCTTTAAGACCCGTCCTCCTTATTCCTCCTTATCTTCCTGCTAAATGTGGTTAACTTCCACCAATATTATATTCATTCATACAGGAACCCGGTAGAGATAAAAATAAAGACTCCCATAGTGTAGTATGTAAAGGTCAAACAATGCTGTTTATTTTGGCCAAATGCCTACTTACATCTATGGAAAGAATCAATGCAATAAAATGAAAGACACAGCGGCTGTATGCCTCTTACTCTGCCTCACACTGTGTGTCCAATAACGAACGTTCTCCGGTCACTTCCGCCTACGCGTTACGTCATGTCACGTGACTTCATCAGGGTCAGTAATATATTGCAGAATCTAAGTCTAATAAAGTTTAATGGGGAAGCAGGACCAAAAAACATGTATTAAATTAGCAGTGGAAGACGAGCACCTCCAGCAAGCAGCAAAATGTATAACCGAGAGCTTACTTAGCCGTGCTGACGCGAGGTAACCGCAATTAACTATTTTAAATTGTATGAGTCTATTCCTGGCCAAAATCAATTGTTGAAATTGGTAATCCCTGGCATTGTCCCAGTCTTCATTGTCCAGAGACACAAGATCTCGGGACCATTTCTATGTTTATATTTTTTAAACACCCATTCTTTATGGCATTTAACATTGGACACGAGCCACATAGCTTTTACTTTTAGGCCTCATGCACACTGGATGTTAAAATAACGTTATAAAAATGGCAGTAGCTTTGCAGTGAGTTTTTCAATGCTTTTCAGCATTTTTTTTAGCATTTTTCAGCGTTAGCATTTTTTTTTAAAGCAATGGGATTAAAAACATCAAAAAACGCCCGCGAGTCACGCTTATCAGAGTTTTTGACATTAGAGTGTTTTTACAGCTGGAAAATTCCTCTCAGAACCCACTAGTTTTGTCTTTTTTTACAGCCAAAAAAAAAAACGTCCCAGCGACACACAGTTCTAATATCAACAACTAAGAGGATATAGCCCACATGCCAATACCATGTTGTAATATGTAATGATGCACACAATGCTCATGTTTGTCACAAAAAGGGAAATGTCACGCAGAATGCTTATTCATATCACAGGAAACAATAATGTGTGTTATGTTCATATCTGTCACAACACAAAATGCCACAAAGAATATATACTGGTATCACATGAAAAATGCCAGAGGAAATTCACGTGTTTATAAAACCAAAACATCCTTGAATAAACAGAATCCGAATAAAGAAGGCATTACATACAGCACCAATTAGCAACGCAGTAGTAATTATCACATGGTGGTGAGCAAAAAGATGGAACACTCATATATATATATCATGCTAGGTTGTAAAAAAAAACATGTTAGTTGTAACAGAAATCAATTAGTATTATGCTTTTATATGTAAGTTGCAAGGAACAATTTGGCCTTGGAATTCTGTGTATTCTGTATGTTATATTGCGTTGAAAACTCTTGTTAGGTTGTCTGCATATGTCTTCATCCTTTACAGTTTATACTGTGTGCATGCATACTTGGGAAACCTGAGGCTTACTATCTTGAAGTTGGACCTAAAGACATACCGGGGTTAATTTACTAAAGGCAAATCCACTTTGCTCCACAAGAGCACTGCTAGTGCTCCACAAGTGTACTTGGAAGTGCAGTCACTGTAGATCCGAGGTGGACATGCAAGGAAAATAAAAAACAGCATTTTTGCTTGTACATGATTGGATGATAAAATCAGCAGAGCTTCCTCTCATTTCAGATCTTCCCCTCATCTACAATGACTGCATTTCCAAGTGCATTTGTGGAGCACTAGCAGTGCACTTGTGGAGCAACGTGGATTTGCCTTTAGTAAATCAACACCACTGTGTGTATGTTGTCCAAACCCTTACCAGTCAACACTTGTTTATCTGCAGCCCTCTCTCCTCTACATCCTCCTAAAACACAAGATAGAAGACTATTTCTCAGCAGTAGAAGGCAGGCGGCAAGGATCAGACACCACACATACTGCAGAGCTAGAGTACAGAGCACAGTGAAACCTGAAACTTGGTTGAGAAAATAGGTACATACCCTCTTAACAGGCTTACAGGGATACATACACAGCTGAGGCTGTCAGTCACCTGCTGTGTGCTGGAGGGGAGAGGGGGCATCACCCGGGAAGCTGTGGAGTTGGCATAGAGTATTAATGGTGCCCCGTGCAGATAGCAGAGAGAAAATAGATCAGAAAAAACTGACACTCAGTGCTTTGGATTAAGGCTAGTACACACCGTAGAAGGATATGCATTGTTCATTTTTCATGTTAGAGGTTTACAACCACAACCAATGGCTGAGAGCGCTGACCAGAGCGGGCTCCCCCAGTCAGAACACAATAGAAGAGCAGGGGAGATCGCTGTACTAACATCGGATTGTTTGTACATTGGCTCTGATTTGAACTTTTCGTTTTCTTTTTTGTTAAGCCTGCTGGGTTGAACAAAAAAAACTAGTAGTGTGTATTAGGCTTAAGTGTCTAGGAAAACTCTCTATGTTGGTTACTGGCTCTGACCTTTTCACAACCATAATTTCCTCACTTGACTGGGTGAAATATTTGCTCATTTTGAGCAGCATTCGTGGACAGACCAAGAAAGTAAAATAGGCATTGTTTTAGTTGGCCCAAGATCAGTTTTATTGGCTAGTTATAATTCCCTGGTATGGTAAAAGGGACATGCTTTTTAAGACTTGTATAAAAAGCAAATAGCACACCAACCTTTCACTAACCCAAACTTGCAAGGTAAGTTGGTTTGTTAAATAATTCATAGTACTTGTAATGTATAGTTGATATATTAAAGTATGATATGTGTGTGTAGGAATTAAACAAAG
Source organism: Glandirana rugosa (assembly GCA_018402905.1). Lineage (NCBI taxonomy): Eukaryota > Metazoa > Chordata > Amphibia > Anura > Ranidae > Glandirana > Glandirana rugosa. The sequence continues at coordinate 744,499 of BLSH010230327.1, forward strand.
AAAAGTTTTGGCTATACATACACTTTAACTTAATAGTATGATTTGAGGATGTCAGGTTTAATGGAATATAAAAAAAGAATTCACTTAATTTACTTGTTATGCCAAATATTCAAATAGTAAAATGATTGTGATACTGTATATTAATGAATGCCTAAAGCTGGTTATAGACGTATTGAAATTTGGTTGGTTCAGCAGGGACAGGCTGAACTTTGATCAGTGTATGGACCTTCCTGATCCCATTAAATTAACTTTTGTCCAATGGACAAGTTGAAAAGTTTTTTCTACTCTTTGAAAAAAGACTAAAATAAAACAAAATAGTTAAAGTGGATGTAAACCCTCCATATACCCAATGAAGTGAACAGCCTCAGATGATACACAAAGATTAAGCAAATCTCCCTATATGAGTTTTACATGTATATCTGCTCTTGTAAATATCCTTTTATCCTTTAGAAAATGCAGATCATGTTACCATTTTTCTCTTCCTGGTTACCTCTGGGAGTGGATCATTGGAATACAGGCAAGACAGCTGATTGGAGGAAAGGCACACACCCCCTCTCCTCATAGGCAAAGGAAGAAAGCAATGCACATAGCTCTGCTCTTAGGTGACAAACAGTGTGCTAATCTATTTATAGCAACCTCCCCGTCACACACTTATATCTGTGTGAGAACTTATCGGGCTAATAACAGAGCTACAGAGGAAAAGACAGCTACGAGACATAGTACTTTGGAGAGAGATAATAAAACACTGCACATCTGTGTGCCCAGCTTGACCAGAAGTCAAGCTGCTCAAAAAGGGTAAGTTTGTCACCAGGGACCCTTGGGCCTTCATAGTGGATGCTCTGATGACTCCATGGGGGGTCAGTTCAATTAGATCAATCTTTTCCTCCTGTACAGCATCTTCCTCATATGCTCTACAGGATTAAGATGGAGGGCATTGCAGTTATCCTCGTTGCATGGGAGGACGTAGCACTCAGACATTTGGTAGACTTTGGGCCCTCCTGGATTTTTCAGACATTCTATCCAGAGATCCAATACTCCATCCTGCTTGTTGATCACTGCCATTAACTGCATGGCTGTGCCCTTGAGTACCATCAAGGGACAAATCTCGGTCTTGTCTATTTTGTTTCAGACATTGTTGGCCTCTCATCCTTTAGTCAAGGCCTCTGGGTAGGATGCCACACACACTGCTTCCCTGTACATTCCCTTGTGATTCTGTGGGACCTTAACCTGGTTCTTTGAGCCCTTCATAAGCTGCCCTTCAAACCCATTCAGGATTTTTCTTTGTCTGACCTCACTCACACAGGGTGACTTTTCTTGTTTCTGTCACCTCTGGGCAGCAGTCTCTGAATTAGAATCCTTGCCCTGTAAATAACCTTTTGTAATGTTACACATGTACAAAGTTATCATGCGGTCTAAAGCCTTTTTTCTCTAAGGTGGTTTCCTCTGTCCACTTCAACCAGGGCAATATTTTTCCTTCCTTTTAACCTGCTTGAAACAGTTTTTTCTCTACTGTCTTGACATGGTGTGCTCTGTGAGTGTCTACCTTTCATCTATAGCCTCCTTTCTGCAATCAGATTGCCTCAAGGAACTGCTTCTTAGTTCCCCATTGCCAGGTGGATTAGACATTTGAGCCTATAGTCTAAGGCAGTGATGGCGAACCTTGGCACCCCAGATGTTTTGGAACTGCATTTTCCATGATGCTCATGCACTCTGCAGTGTAGTTGAGCATCATGGGAAATGTAGTTCCAAAACATCTGGGGTGCCACGTTTGCCATCACTGGTCTAAGAATTAGAGTTCCCTCCTTCCCTGTGATAGCACATTTTACCAAATCTGTTAGTGCTTCATGGGCTTTTCATCACCAGGCTCCAGTTTCTCTCAAGGCTGCCCCCTGTTCCATTCACACATGTGTTTAACAGGTGGATGTGCAGGCCTCATTTGATGCCAGTTTTTGGCATAAATTGCTTCAAGCTCCCCTCTAAAATCTGTTGAGCCCTTCCTTGGCCCATTGTTATGTGGGCCTTTAGCTTTTGCTTGCTGCACTGTCCACCCCTCAGCTTGCATGATTTTGGACATGTTATAGTTAAAGTGGTTGTAAAGGCAGCAGGTTTTTTTTATCTTCATGCATGAAGATAAAAAAATCCTTCTGTGTTCAGCAGCCCCCCTCAGTCCCCTAGTGCTTACCTGAGTCCCATCTCGATCCAGCGATGTTCACAAGTGCCTCAGCTGTCTGAGACTCTCCCTCCTGATTGACTGAGACACAGCAGAAGCACCATTGGCTACCGCCAATGAGGAGAGAGAGGGTAGGGCCGAACAGAGGCTCTGTGTCTGAATGAACACATGGAGCTGCAGCTCGGCTCGGGTGCCCCCATAGTAAGCTGCTTGCTGTGGGGGCACTCGACAGGAGAGAGGGGCTAGGAGTTCCGGCCAGAGACCCGATAAGAGGAGGATCCAGGCTGCTCTGTGCAAAACCACTACTGGGGCAGGTAAGAATGACAATTTTGTTATTTTTAAAGAAAAAAAGACTTTAGTATCACTTTAAGACTAAGATCCTGTGTCCGGTATTTTGATACCTATAAAATTATTTTCATGGAGTATGGCTTAATTAAAATGACATGTTCATTTCATTAAATACCTTGGAATTCTTACAGAGACCCCTATTTAGATTCAATAACTTTACACCTGTGTCTAAAATTTATTCTGCTCTCTCAATATCTCCCTTTGTAGTCACCCATTCTGATGCACTGAAAGCAAAGAATGTAAATGATGACAAGTGAGAGAACACATCACTGGCATTCCTTTGGATGAGCATGTCCCTCCATGTTGGCCACTTGATGGTGAAGACCTTGGCTATTCTGTGCTTGATTACTGTTCCAGAAGCAGGTCTGATAGAATGTAATCAAGCAACCAATGAGTAAAATCTACACCAACCTATGGCCAGCTCCCTCCCTGAAATATACCAAAACAGCAGCTGGAGCTACAGGGATGGACTGTGGATATGCACACATTTTAATAAACACATTTAAAAAATATTAATACAGTGTTTTTAGTCAGTGATTAATACTCTATCTATCTCCACTCCAATATCACACTGCAAATGGCTGGTCTGAGAAGGATCCTTTTATAGTGGGTGGTGGGTCTATGAGCAATGAGCCATGATTGGGCACAGTCATCATTACTTTCTCCAATCATGGCTCTGACAGTGTTCTGTGCCCTGATTGGGCAAATCCTTCATTGCTTCAGCCAATCAGTGTGCGAACAAATGGTCACACACCCTGACAATTTGGGTGTTCGCCGAATGGGTGAACAGCCAATGTTTGGCCCCAATTCATGCTCAGGCTGAACCGTTTTCCCAACACTAGTGGTGACTTTGCAAAGAATACCCAATCACATACAAGAAAAAAAAACAGCATTTTTACTTCCACTTGATTGGATGATGGAAGTTAGCAGAGTTTTGCCCACTTTTCTAAGCTCTGGAGCACATTCCCTTGCAGAGTACAACTGCACTTGCAAAGAGAAGAGACTGTTCGCCTTTAGTAAATCAACCCCCAAATGTTTCTAGTGCTAATTTGACACGGGCGGCAGTCCCTACAGTTTCAGGTGTTCAGGAGGTGATTTCATCCAAAGGGGTATTTTACATTGAAATACCGCACTACAACTACGAGCCAAGCATTTGGCTCATTATTGCGGCACGGTCCCATTAACTTTAATCAGAGCATTTCACAGAAGTTAAAATTGCTGCACCATGAAGAGAAGCATCATGGGCGCAGCAACGTGTACTCACCCCTCCAGCCTCCATGTTAATTTGTAAGTGGGTGGCCAAATGGGAGGAGGGGGTAGTAAAAACAAAGATCAACCACTTTTTTTTACTGCCACTTACTGCCTGCCAAGTTTTCAGGGCTGGAGGAAAAGTTGAAAATAACACACAATGGTGATAAAGCATATTACTACTAAAAATACATGCATATAAAGGAAAAATAAACCAATAATAATGACATGCCAATTTGGGGGGGGGGGATAAAAAAAAAATATCTTCAAAACCACAATGCAGACCAGCTTTGACTATATAAAAATAAGAATTAAATTAAAAGGAAGCTAAATTCAGGCCCTGTTCAGATCTTGCGATTTGGGATCGCAGGCAGAATCACAGCATTCCCAGTGATCCCAAATTGCGTTCCAATCACAGCAAAATGCTGAGCATGTTTGGCACCCCAAATTCTGCTGCAATTGGAGCACAGCTTCACAATTCACATGCAGATTGTCACCTGAAAAGGAACAGGAGCAAACTTGAATGAGCTGTCCTATGCAACATGCAGAATTGCGTGAAAATCACAATGTCAAAATTACATAGTGGAAATGCTTGTTCCTGCTTTGTGATGAACTTAATGGGGCCTTACACTAAAAAACACAGATAAGACTGTATGTATACACATGTGGCAGCTATTCAAAGATGCTACTGGCTTCCTTAAGGTCCCTTTCACACTGGGGCGTTATTACAGCGGTAAAGCGCTAAAATTACCGCTGCAATAACGCTCTAAATATTATTTTCATGCATCTCTATGGATGCTTTCAGACTGAGGCGTTGCGCTAGCGCAGCGCTGAAGAAAATCATGCAAGCATGATTTTTCAGGAATGTGGGGAGCGGTGTATTCACCGCTCCTCCACCGCTCCTGCCATTAAATTGAATGGGCAGCGCTCCGGGAGCGCCGAGCGCCGGCACTTTTAACCCCTGTTTAACCCGTTGTGGGGAGGTTAAAAGTGCCGTGCTGCCGCCCGAATAGCGGCGCCATAGCGCTGCTATTACAGCGGTAGATCGCCGCTAAATTAGCGGCGGTTTACCACTGAAGCTCGGGCGGTCCCAGTGTGAAAGGGGCCTTAAGAGACACAAAATAATAGATACTATCAAAGAACAATCATAAAGATCACAGTGTAACAAAGCACAATAAAGATGTCACAGCTGGAGTGTGGTCAGATGCAAACTGGCTATAAGGATACAAATGTTTTTACTGCTATTAGAAACATTTTGGCCCTGATAAAAGGGGATTATGTCACCCCCGAAAATCACTGGCTGTCTTTTCCCCTGCTTGTTGTAACCAGTTGAATAATAAATAATAATAAATACTTTGGACTCCTAAGGATTTTTAATTTGACATTCTCTTTTACCAATTACATTTCTCAATTCGGGTGATCGTCTTCTCATGGGGATCCCCATCTTTGTGGTGAGCTGCCAAATACAGGGCAATTGGGCTCAAGTAAAGATGTTGTCCACAGTTTGATAACTTGTAGAAATCTATGTCCAGCATCCCTCTACCACTACCTTAAAGGCCTATTATACTTACACTAATTGTAAGATTTTCTCTCATATTAAATCAGTTATTTTAGCACTGGGATCTTTTTGAGGGCCCACTTACACTACAATCAGGGCTGGCTCTACCACTAGGCGGAGTAGACGGCCACCTAGGGCGCACTGCCGCCTAGGGGCGCCTGGCCACTGTTGATCTGTCACTGGTTGCTCTGCATTGATTCATCTAAAAACTGACACTCTCTGACTGAGATAATGATATTGTATTATCACATGCCATTTGCAAACGTAATAGAAATAGTCACAGATCTGCCAAATACCCCCCCACCCACCGCCCCCTGTGAGGCTGTATTTGATGGGCACAGGTGAAGCTGTATTTGATGGGCACAGGTGAAGCTGTATTTGATGGGCACAGGTGAAGCTGTATTTATTGGGCACAGGTAAAGCTGTATTTGATGGGTACAGGTGAGGCTGTATTTGATGGGCACAGGTGAAGCTGTATTTGATGGGCACAGGTAAAGCTGTATTTGATGGGCACAAGTGAAGCTGTATTTGATGGGTACAGGTGAAGCTGTATTTGATGGGTACAGGTGAAGCTGTATTTGATGGGTACAGGTGAAGCTGTATTTGATGGGTACAGGTGAGGCTATATTGATTGGTGCTGGTGAAGCTGTATATGATGGGTACGGGTGAGGCTGTATTGATTGGCGCGGGTGAAGCTGTATTTGATGGATGCTGGTGAGGCTGCATTTGATTGGCGCTGATCAGGCTGCAATTCATTGGCGCTGATCAGACTGGGCAGGGAAAAGGGGGTGGGGTCAGGGGTGGAGCCAAGGGGGCGGCAAAATGAGGTTTCGCCTAGGGTGTCAAAAATACTTGGACCAGCCCTGACTACAATCTATACTCAACGTGCACTTGCCATTTGATGTTACTGAGTTGGGAGTAGTGTTAGGACATAAATGAAAATTCTCTATTGTGCTTATTAAATTTTGACTAGGTAACCCAGTATACACTTGGCAGTAGACACAGCACATTCACAAAATAACTCTGGCCAGACCAGGTGGCTCATATCTCTAGGGAGCGGCATATACCATTGATATAACCATGGCAGAAGACACTACTGTATATAATCTGCGCATGTGATTTGAGGTTTTACAAAGAGTTAATCATTCACTCGATTGCCATTTAAAACGAATGGTTTGGCCTTGAGCATTAATGTCTAGTGCTGAATTTTGTTGTTTATTTTAAAGATTTTTTTTTACTAAAAAAAGGACGTTTAAGAGTTATAAACCTTTTTACAGGAAAAAGGGGGTAACAGACATCCAGGAAGTGAGGTCATCTCCACACTGCTCGTGCGTTCCACAGACCTGGAAGCACCGAAATCCACCGGCACCAGCCAGCCTGAAGCCTGAATATGACAGCGTCCAGCGATCACTGAGGACCACCATCTTTTGAGCCATTCACGGATGCTTTCTTTTTTAACTACACTTATGAGTAGTTCCTATTTTATCTTATTAATAAATTACAATATACTAACAGCTACACTTAAAAGGCGCTGGGGGTCTTTCTTGTTATAAACTTTTTACAACTGTCAGTTTCTAAGGTTACTTGTACTCCAAATATGACATTGACTCAGTAAATAAATGTGAGCTGGACAACCATATTTCAAATTCCACATATACTTCCTGCATACAGTATATGACATGGTATTGTACAGGTTTTTGGAAATTAAGGTTCTTCCCTCCCATATTTACAGACACGTGTGATAACTGCAGCCTTAGGCACTGTTCTCAGGAACAAAAAGTAAAGTTGCTTCAAGCAATGAATAGGATGGACTGTAGAATTTTGTGTCATGTACTCGTGAATTTGTCACATTCTATACTTTGATAACCTCAGTTTGAGGACACGGTATTTGCCTTTGCTCTCAGCTTGTTGATTATGTAGTTATGACAATCTAAATGTTTTATTAGAAATTATGACTTACACAGTGCAATGAGGTTTCATAATAATAATAGTAATAATAAAGTGGGGCAAGAAAAAATGCAAAAACATCAGGATTCAACTAAAGTATTTCTATAGTAGCGTATGTTCAACAATGAAAGCAGACAACTTACTGGCTTTTATCCACCACATTCTTTTCCTCCAGATTTTAATGAATGGCAATTTCTGTTAAAAACCAGTCAAAATAGTTGAAGAAGGTGCATTCAATATGCAAAAACCATATAACTCCTTTCCTTGGATCACTGATCTGCCAGTTTGTGATTCTGCTGCAAGTAACCATGTCACCAGGACAGAGAATGATGGAAAACCCAAACTATTAGGCCTAATGCACACAGGATGGTTTTGGACATTTTTACAGCAGTTGTTTTTGGCTTCAGACGTTTTTCCTACAGCATGTTATCCTATGTGTCCATGCACATGTAGGCTGTTATCAACTGTTTTTGGCTGGGGCATTTTTTGGCTGTAAAAAAACCCCAAGACTAGTGGGTTCTGAGAGGAGTTTTTCAGCTGTAAAATGCTCAAACGCCCAAAAAAAAAAAATGCAGATAAACGCTCAAAACGCCACCAGCGGTTAACATTTTTGAACCCATTGAAAAAAAAAACACTAAAAAAATGCTAACGCTCAAAAATGCTAATGCAAAAACGCTCAAAAACGCTACTGGTGCTTTTATAATGTTTTTTAAACATCCTGTGTGCATGAGGCCTAATACTTGTCACGTAGTGGCAACTGTCCAAGATGGGATTTTCCTTTGTTTCCCAGTGGGATAGAGACAGTAGAAAAAGCTGATGTGAGTTTTAGACATTTTTCACTCTATCCAAAAAGTTAAAACAAGTTTTGACTTTAGCTATACTCTGACACCCCTTTCCTCTTCAACTGGTGAAGCAATCTCATTGACTAATTTACCAGTTTGGGATAGTATAAGCAAAGGGCTTAACACTAAAGATATGTGCACAAGTCTGTGTATATGGCAAAATCTTTATTTTAAGTAACATTTTCTTTCTTTCACCACTTAAAGAGGAGCTCTAGGCTCCTTTAGAGAAAATTAAAAGTCAGCAGCTACAAATACTGTAGCTGCTGACTTTTAATATAAGGACACTTACTTGTCTAGGGATCCTGCAATGTCCTCACCTGAGCTGATTCTTTAATCGGCTTCAGTTGCGAGCGCCGGCATCTGCAGTAAGTGGCTTCACAGCCTGTTTCCTGCTGGACATGCGCGAGTCATGCTGTGCCTTGTGAATGGTCCTGTAGTCTTCTGGGACCTGGGATGTGTCCCAGAAGACTGCGGAGGAAGGAGGGGGGCCAAATTTCCATCTCAGTTCACCACGGTGATCTCAGCTGGAAGTGGGAGCAGGTACCTGTCAAAACCAGGTACCCACTCCCTGCAAAAAGTGACAAATATGGCAGTGGAGGGTGCAAACAAGCAGAGCTTCTACTTTTGGATGGAGCTCTGCTTTAAATAGTAAAAGCAGAGAAGGGTTACAACCTTATTTATATTATTATTATTTTTTTAATTAATCTGTCTGCTTTCCTATTTGGGAACTTTTCCCTCACTTCCTGTCAGGACAGGAAGTGATGGGAAAACTCTTTAATGGGGCCACAAACAAAAAGAACAACACATTTCTAGCAGAGTGGGCAAGGGGTTTATTTATGTTATTATTGCTGCCTGTGACTGCTCATGATGACAACCACACCTCTCCATTTCTTGTATGGTTACATCTTCCCAATGAGGTCAAAGACATATATAAAAACCTAAAATATATTTTAATCCTTCTCAACCCTATCTGGTGTAAGACTATAGATGATAAAATAAAGATAATAAAGAGCATTATTTTTTTCCCTTTAGGTACCATGTTGGGTTTGAACCTAACAAAAAAAAACCTGCTGCTTTAATAAATATTTTTTTCTCCTGTTAAAAGAAAAAGGAAAATCACTTTAAGTATTGGTTAACATTGGAGTGATTTTGCATGCGATTTGACTTGGCGGCAATTTCCGGCAATGGCACCGCCCGAATCAGTGCGACTCCACATTTGCGGTGCCGCAACGATTCCCAAAAGTTTCTGTACTATTTTTGGCGTCTTCGGGTGCGATTTCCATAGACATCTGTGCAGCAACCTTCACATATGTCTCTGAAATCGCCTTCAAAAGAACTCATAGAAGAGTGTCCTGTTTTAGATTTGAACCTTTGTTCTAATTAGGCTCATGAGAACTCTGTGAGCAAACAGTGGCAAAACATATAAATACAAAAAAAAATGTTGAACCTTACAGGACTGTCAATAATTCTCCTGCTGACCTATTTTTTCCCTTTCCAATTTCCAAATATTTATCTTGAAATATTAGGGCTTCCCAGAGGGGAGATCTTCTCCAGGAGATATTGGGGTTGATTTGCTAATGGAGCAATGGTCCAATATAGCAAACATCTATTCACTTTGAAAAGTGAATGTGAGTGAATAAGAAAAACTTTGTTTACTTTTAATACCTAATCACATGTTAGAAAAACATAAAGGATAAGTTCACAATTTAGTAATAATAATAATAATAATAAATGCATAATATTTTTAAGTTTAAAAATCTGCATTTATTATTTTTTACACAGGCAGCATCTGCAAAGCACTGCACCAGAGATCAGTGGATCGCTGGTGCAAAGTCAGGCTCCTGCAGACACTACCGACAACTCTGCCCATACCTCCATAAGGGCAGACAGTTACTAAGCTGCAGGAAGTGTCAGTAAACCATGAGGGCAGTGATCAGCGTGCTCGTGGTGAAAGATGGGACTTGTAGTTTATTCATTTGTGAAAGAATGATGTGGCTTTGTGGGTGGAGCCCCGCACACCCGCGCTGATTTTAAAATGTGACAACAACTGTGGGAGAAGAACCTCCAGCCTGCTGTCACGGTGGAAGGTGTTCTGTGGGTAAGGTTACCAACATATTGCATGTTACACCCTAAATACAGGTGTAACATGTTGGTAAAGATGAACTAATGCATGTAATTTGTTAAATTCCCACCCAAATGATCCACTTTGCCATATACACTAACAGTGACTGCTAAGTCAACATTCACATAGCTAAGTGAATAACATCTTCTACTCTAGTAAAGCAAACCCATTGGTGTTTTCTCTCTCTCTCTCTTTTCTCCCACAGCCATGAAACATCTACTTCACTTTAATGTAGAGCAATCTACTCTCTATTTCATAAATGTAATTCTTCAGAGGAGTATCAAAGTAAAAAAAAATGAATAAAGAAATATTAACAAAACAAAATGCCACACATCACAAGATACGTATGATTGTAGAAGGTAAGTGAAATGTCAAGTGTTCAAAGTAATGTACAAGAAACCTGAAATCCATCTCTCTGTCATTACTAATCCATGATTGACATATGTAAATACTCACACTGTCATGACTTTAGAACCATATTAGCTCACACTTACAAAGATCTGAATCATTAGTGTGTAATTGCATTATCATCCATTAAGGGCAAGGAAAAAAATCTAAATTGCATTGATGAACCTGCAAACTGTGGACATTGTCTCAAAAAATATGTCATCAACTGCTTGGTGAGTCTTCCCTCATAAACCTAAACAGTAATTACAAGTTTTGGGTGTAGCTAATTCAATTCTTAACATGCCCAGTTCTTCCTGCTTTGTTTTTGATATAAAAAAAATGACTTGCAAGGTACTGTATGTGGCATTTATTTTACAAGGATCTGTTTTCCTTGCAAAGTTTGACAAAATTGTACTGATAGGAATGTGGATGCTGTTCTTACCGACCTCCTAAAAATGTGCTAAATCCCTGGCCATATCTGCCTTCAATACTTTCTGAGCTAGTGAAAAAGAAAAAGTATGCAGCCACGCCAGCGTGGTCAAATGTGAGAACTAAATCCAAGTGATCAATCTTTTAAGGAAAACACCACTTGCTTTTCTTCTGTTTAGTGGCTTCTCTTGCCCATTTTTATTAAACGAAAGTTCAAAAAAAATCTGAAAATCAAAATGAAAAAGTTTCCTTTGCAGCATTTCTCTCTCTTGCAAAGAGATACACACTCAGCCTCCTGGCTTACACATACAGCACTGCTGTTTTGACCTTACACTTCAGGCTCCAGGTTTCTTACACACCATTTTCTAACCAACTCTGTCTGTATAGCTAGCAGTCCCTTGCTACTCTGTCTCCCACCTGCCTCCTAGTCCTCCTCTGTCTACTGGGGTGGAGCTCAGAACCATGATTATGTCTCTTCAAAATGCCCTGCACACACCTCTCCAAATAGTGTGTTGGTGGTTCCAAAAACCAGGACCTAGGATGGTGGTTCCAAAAACCAGGACCCAGGAGTGGAGATTTCATCCCACCAAAGTCACTAAGTAATCTCCAGGCTCCAGGTCCCAAACCAAGTTTTGCCAACCAGTGAGGAAGCTAATATATATATATATATATACATATATATCAATCAAGTTGTTGGCCATTGTTAACTTGTTTGTGGACGTGCAAGCTCCAGGGCTGGTTTCCTCTCTTTCCTTCACAACCTGGTAAGGCATTAGTACATGCAAGCAGATATCAATGGTGGGCCAATTCTAGGTTAGTGACTTGCCAAGATGTAAAGGCCCAAGAGACTGCACCCTCAAAAACATATCATCAATGGTAGGCCTGTATATGGGAATTGCATTGACTGATTACCACATGTCTTAGAGATGTTGACTGCAAGCATTCTACAGCTTTGTGATCTAAACCCATGGGTAGTAGCTGGGCAGTAACTGGATCTTCTGCAAATCCCAGTTGATTCAAGCTTGCTAATGTGCATGCATACATACATTAATATCTTTTACTAAGAAAACCAGTACCTGCCTCTATTTTATTATTTTATTCTATTCTTGTCCTGCTATAGTGTATTGTGTGTGGTTTTAATTATATATGCTGACCATAGGTTGTAATATGTCCTATAGGCCAAAAATAGAATATATAAGCTTTGAAATGGGTAGGATACTTCCCTTTCTAAGATTTAAAAAGTGATCATTTCAATTATGTAGAACATGTTATGACTGCACACATAAATGTCAATTGCTGCACAATTTAATGATTAATAATCAATCATTTGTATTTAGAACAGAATGCCAAGAACCTGTGAGCCAGTTGTGTCCCATTTTACATTTACTATATAATACAGTAAGCAATGAAATAATTAAAAATTCAGCATACTGCTGGTTTACCCTGAAGTCTTATCTGTCGCTGTGCAGTGAATGAAATGCTCCACAACACAAAATAATAAAAAAAAATCTATGTATCTATTTTAAACACACCATGTGTGAAAAGAAATATATAAAGGTTGACATTGCTAACTTATCATTCTGAAGATGCCGATTGCCTGGCTATTGGCTTTCTGGTTTCAATATTTTGTAGGTCAATGGCCCAGATTGAGTATGCAGGCCAAGATTTCCGACGTCACTTTCTCCATACTTGTTCCAGGAGTGTAAATCCACTGAACTCAGAGACAGCCAGGCACCTAATGTCACACACACTTTAAAATAGATCAGTTTCTTGTTTGGGAGCTTTAGGATAGTACTGAATTGTTTTATTGTTTCACAGTAGTAACATGCCATGCTTCTACATTACTTTGAAAACAATGAAGGTGAACATAAGAATTTTTAATAAACAATGAGCACTCTGTTAGTATAGTGCCCTAAAACCACTACGTATAGATAATCCACCATCTTTTTGTGGACATGCAGAAAAAACTAGAAGTCGAGTGCTTTGGGTCTTGCTGCCCATATAAAAAGTTAGAAATGGCTGTAAGTGAGCTATATGCAATGTATAGAGGCTTTTCCTTGCACAATAGGGACAATGCTCCTCCAAAGCTGAGTATATCATTTGGTATTGTCTGCATATTCTACCATCTATGCAATGATGTGACCAGCATCTTCAATGTGTGGGAAAGGTTTAAAGTACATTAACCCATAACAACCAACCAGAATGCACCAAAAATCAGATTTTGGTACAATGAAATCTGCTTGTATGCAATGGTTTTCTGTACTAATCACATCATCCTTATTCTAAAAAAGTTTAACTCTGTCTCATGTGTTTCACTGCGCAAAAAAAACCCATGGCATTTGCAAAACATTTTAATTGATTCAAAGTTAACTAGTATATGTGATTATACTATTGGTTCTGTGTATACACATTGCTATGCACATATATATCATATGTTTGTGCAGTGAATTACCATATTTTTAATAATAGGATTACTTAAAAAAACTACAGAATGTTCTTAACTACAATAGAAAATAATATGAACATATTAGAAGTTATTGCTTACCAGTAACAGTATGAAGACATTGAGAAGTGTAAACAGCTTCCAGTCCATTGTGAGTTGTATCTGTGCTACCCAGCACTCTCCGCAGGGATTCTATTCCTTTCCCAGTAGCTGGAGTGCAGGGTGCTCCCTCCTGGCTTCTCTCACACTTAGATGTTAAAAGGTGCCTTTCCTTTTGCGAGGGATGAACTAAGGATGCTGTACAGCAGAGTCTATTTCTCCACCCATAATCTTGGGCTGGTCTCACCTGAAACACATGACAGCATCATTATTCTAGATGGATAATTGACTATTCAGACACACCTTGTATCTTATTGCTGTGAAACCATCCTAAGAAATGTATTATGACAAATTCACAAATGAATTAGAGTCCAATATTTCTGTGCCATGCAGACACACACACATACACACACACTCACTCACTCACTCTCTCACTTGCCCACCCACTTAAAGTTGGTCTAAGCAATCACATTGCACTTACACCATAGTGAATATACTCTGAATGAACTACATACCGGTAATGAACACAGATAAAAACTAGAATTATTATGACTGTGTATTGACTGCTACACTTTAATTACAATTGTTTTTGGATAATAAGACTTTTTCCAGACATATACATATTTACGTTTTATCAGTGTTGTATGATGTCAGCTCTCTTATGATACTAAGAAAAGGAATGGTGGGATTTAGGGAAGCTCCAATAAATCCAAGTACAGGCAGTCCCCTAGTTACAAACATCCGACTTACAAAGGACTCCTACTTACAAACTGAGATAGACAACAGGAAGTGAGAGGAAATCTCCCCCTAGGAAGGGAAATTCACTCCTGCAAGAGTTATTATGGGAAAAAGGACTCTCCACTGAAGCTTTATCACCAATCCTTGTTTCCACAACAACCCAACATTTTCGAAATCCAATTATCATTGGCACAGGAAGTGAGGTGAAATCTTCTGAACAGAAACATAGACAGCAAAACAAACATTACAGGGGTGTTAACCCTTAGTTCAATATCTGATCCAGGTCCGTTAAGCCTCAACTGGATCAGCTGTGTGTGCTCTAGTGCAGGTGCCGGCCGTGCACATAGGTTTACGCAAGAACAAAAGGCTGGACAGCCGCACTCTGAATCCAATCTGAAGGTTTGTTGATAGATGAAGGTACAGGTACAAATCATAGTAAACCACAAGTCCCAGCTAACGCGTTTCACACCTTGGGCTGGTGCTTACTCATAGCTTGACAAAATGGAACATTTCACAGACATATATACTCATGCATCTCAGGTGTAATTAACAGCGATCAACAAAGGATAGGTGAAAGCATTAACATAATTAAGCGCACAAATCAAATAGCTTTGACTAAGATGATGGCCGAGCATTTGGATGGGGCTATACTCCATGCCAAAACAAAAAAAATGGATTTAAACATAAAATATTAAATAAAATAGGCTCCAGGTTTTACAATGTGGAGAAAACTAGCACCTAGATAATATACATATGCGTATATGCATGCATGTATCTTATTCACATGAACCATTTGTCAAAAATCGATCAACAACAATTGTCAATAGAAACAGTGCATATCGAAAGATGTACCACTCTTATGACACATTTGTCAGACATCAGTCGAAAATGACTGTCAACGGAAAACCGTACATATCTACAGATGTGCCATTATATCCAAATCTCAGTATATGTACCCGTCTGTGTAGAGGATGACCTATTTCGACGTCTAGAGAACGGCATGGCTAAGGAGATTAAAGCCTATTGGGATGTCAAAACTTTAACTGAATATGTCGGTTTGGAACAGATTCCACGGGGTCTCCAGATTAAAAAGTTTCCAACCTTTGAATTCAGTGATGAAAAGTTTAAAAGCCAGTGGGTTGATACTTTATCCATGTGTTCACTTAAACTTATGAGGATCATCATTGATTCAAGATCCGAGGAGCAAAAAAAGCTGCAAGCGGAGATTACCGATCTACAAACACAACTTTTGCCTTTGCAAATACACAAAGATTTTGCCTTCTTGGACCCCCACCTTAGTAAATCATTGGACAGATTGGAAAAAGAAGTCATCGCCGGGAAAAATGATAAATCGGCAAGAGATTGCATGGATTATGAGACTGGGACTGTGTATATCTGGAAGAAATCGGCCTCTAGTGGCCGCTTTCGTAGATGATCTAGCAAGAAGCGGGTTAGCTTCTCTGACTCAGAGCCCCATTCTCTTAATACCACGTTAGCCTTGACAGCATCAGACTCTTCACCAGAATCGTTTAATAGACACCCAGGAGCTGCTGCTCCTAATACATCTCAGGGTTTAAACAAGGTTACCCAAAGTACACACAAGAAAAAGAAAAAGAAAAAACATACACAAAAACCAGGAGAGGTGGTGCCCAACCCCGTCGACGCCATTCACGATCAATACCCCTTAAGAGATCGGACTCGGAAGTGACTCAGAATGTGCTTAATTTATCAGGAAGTTCGCTCGATCCTGCTGAGTAGAGTTGATCGAACCTCTGGAAGTTCGGGTTCTGCAGGTTCGGCTGAAGTTCCGGACAAAGTCCGGGTTCGGGACCGAACTTGACCCGAACTTTGTCCCGGACCCCGAACCCCATTGAAATCAAAGGGAACCCAAACTTTTAGGCACAAAAATGGCTGTAACAAAGTCCTGGCAAGTCCTAGAGGTCTGCAAAAGGAAGGAAAATGGGGGTAAGAGTCATACAAGTGCCCTACAAAGAAATGGGGATAGGGAAATAACTTAAAATAATTTTTAAGCTAAAATCACATAAAAAAAATCAAAAATGGAGGTGGATGTGGTGGAGGAGGAGGAGGTAGCCAACACTTTTTTATTTATTTTTTTGTGCAAGAAATGCACCGCTGGCCACAAATGTAGTTTTTGGAATATTTTTTTTTTTTAAACCAGCAATGTAGATGCACTTTTTAATTTTGTGCAAGAAACAATAATCTGTCCCTTAAAGCAACAGCAGGAACCTCTCCCTATAGAACTAGGAGACGATTTTAGAACAATAATCTGTCCCTCTAAGCAACAGCTGGAAGAAACTTTCCCTATAGAACTTGGAGATGATTTTAGAACAATAATATGGCTCTCTATGAGGCTGGAAGAAACTTTCCCTATACAATATTTTAAAATCATCTCCAAGTTGTATAGGCAAAGTTTCTTCCAGCCGCATAGAGAGCCATATTATTGTTCTAAAATCATCTCCAAGTTGTA
>BLSH010230327.1:772832-806472 GCA_018402905.1 Glandirana rugosa
TTTCGTGGGTGAGGTGGTACAACTCCCGTACACCTAACCATACCAAGTCTTCCCCCGTGAGCGAACAGGGAAGGGAAAGGAGTAGAAGTCCGACGTACGAGTCTATTCCCGGACCATACCTGGACCCCTCTGGGGTACGTAAAAAAAGACGGAAAAAAAAATGGTATTATGGTATATGGTATATAATGGTATTGTAATTAAGGAGTGTACGTTATGTAATAACATATCTTAATTGTATTAGGTTGTAATCATCACAACTCGCTTGGGCCAGTAGGCATGGCTGTGATGGCTTCTAAGGGCAAACCAGTGAAACGCTTGTTGATTGGCTGCCCTGCAGTTTCTCAACACGTGGAGTAAAATAGCAGAACCCCGGACCGAACACGAACGATTTTTGAAATGTCCGGGTCCGGGTCCGTGCCACGGACACCCGAAAATTCGGTATGGACCCGAACGTTACAGTCCGGGTTCGCTCAACACTACTAATGTTGGATTATGTTAATTCTATACAATAATGTATTGCATGTGAGGAATTAATGTTATGGTAATATATGGTATATGGTATTATGGTAAAAAAAAAGGCAGAAAAAAATGCATGGGGTCTCCCCAGGTCCATACCAGGCCCTTATCTGAGCATGCAGCCTGAAGATGAGGAAAGGGAAGGGACAAGCGAGTGCCCCCTTCTGAACCATACCAATCCACATGCCCTCAACATGGTGGAGTGGGTGCTTTGGGGCAGGGGGGCTCTGCACCCCCCCACCCCAAAGCACCTTGCCCCCATGTTGATGGGGACAAGGGCCTCTTCCCGTCAACCCTGGGCTGTGGTTGTCAGGGTCTGCAGGCAGGGGCTCATCGAAACCCCCTTTAACAAGGGGCCCCCAGGTCCTGGCCCCACCTATGTGAATGAGTATGGGGCATCGTACCCCTACCCATTCACACAAAAATTGTCAAAATGTAAAAAAGCCAAGCGACATCTTTTGTCCAATATTTTATGTCAAAAATGTTCAAAAAGTGTTTCATAATGTACATTCATGATCAATAACGGCACCCGACAGACCCAAAAATAGTACATTATGTCAACGCTCCGCCTCGATGGGAGGGCTCCTGCTGTATGCGCACTGTGCGCTTTGATTGTTCTTTTCTAGGTAAGGGCGGGGCCACCTGGGTACGCAAGACAGCGTGCAGAGTAACTTGGTTATGTCACTGGGTGACCCCGCCCTTGACAATATAACACCTGTCAGTGAAGAGACAGCAGTCAGCGTGAGCCTTCCCATCGAGGCGGAGCGTTTACATTTGTGTCTATTTTTCTGTTCCGTCGGGCACCGTGATTGACCATGGATGTGCATCGTGGGACACTTTTTTAACATATTTGAAGTAAAAGATTGGACAAAAAAAGTCTATATTTTTTAAAACATTTTTACACTTTTTTGGTGAATGGGTAGGGGTACGATGTACCCGATACCCATTCACATAGGGGGGCCAGAATCTGGGTGCCCCCTTGTTAAAGGGGGCTTCCACATTCCGATCAGCCCCCCACCCGCAAACCTCAAGAACCACCAGCCAGGGTTGTCGGGAAGAGGCCCTTGTCCCCATCAACATGGGGACAAGGTGCTTTGGGGTGGGGGGGTGCAGAGCCCCCCACCCCAAAGCACACACACCCCTCATGTTAAGGGCATGTGGCCTAGTATAGTCCAGGGGGGCAATCGGTTGTCCCCCCATCCTGACCTCCAGGCTGCATGCTTCACCTTAAAATCCATACCTGACCCGAAGGGCTTAGTACAGATTGGGGGGGACCCCATGCAATATTTTTTTATTCTGTATTGCCGGGAGCCGGCAATACATTATAGCCGCAAGCAAGTTGAAATTACATTTTTGATCAATGTGGGAGAGGATATGGTAGCTATATTTGGTGCGGGTGGGGTTCGTTGATTTGTTTATTTGGCGCCACCACACATTTGCTTCCAGCCCATGTGCACACATCACTTCCTGTTTACAGGCACATTACACTTCCCGTATTTGTTCTGCTGATGTAAATCTGTAAGGACTATGCAAATATAAATGAGAGTATGACTGAGGGCCAGTTCACACTGCAGAGTTGTCTGAGATCGCATGTGATTCGCACCGCACCACAGTGAAAATCACATGCGATCAGTGTGTGATGCGATTTCAGCCATACAGATAGTATAGCTATAATCGTATCACAGTCGGACCAAACTCGCACAGAACCCTTTTTTGGTCCGCATCAGAATTGGATTCCACTGCGGGTTCCCGCATCGCACCCGACTCGCAGGCAGTTCACATTGTCATATGCAAACTGCTGGCAGTGTCAATAGAAAGCTAAGGACACCCTCAAATCAGTGCTGTAAATTCAGACAGGAATGTGAATACCCATGCAATCTAATTGTGCTGTGGAACAAAAAGGGTCCTGTGCGAGTTTGGACCGAATGTGTTGCAAATTCTGCCACACTATCTTTATGGCTGAATTTGCATAGCACAGAGATTGCATGTGATTTGCACTGCGGCGTGAATCACATCCGATCGTGGACACCGCAGCAGTGTGAACCGGCCCTAAGGAAGATAGTCCACTTCTCCAAAACCACCAAACAAGAGAAAAACAACAAACAAGAGCTTAATAATATCATTTTATTTTGCCAGCAGAAACACAATTATGTACATATTTACTGACATTAAACTGACATTAAAGTATTCTACAGTATATATGGTGCTACAGTTAGAAAAACAGTTAGCAATTGGTTTCTAAGGGCCCTGCTCATAGGAGCTTACAATCTAAAATTAGCCTAAACCTTACAGTGGACAAAGCTTTACTTTCACAGTTAATAGTAGCCCACACATTTCATAGAACAACTACTCAACACCCACCCACATCACATTTTTAGCTGCAAAATTAGAGAAACATACTTAACAGTCATTCTAACAAAGCATTACAACAAGATATTTAAAAAGGCACATATTGAAACAATAACACCCACCATCCCCCCACATTCTACACACATACATCAGTATTTTCTCCTGGAAGAATGCATGGTCAGATAGGGACAATACACACACAAAACACAGCATGGTCACATAAACCCACTTTTGAAGGCCAAAATGCACAATAATTTCAGCAAGCAAACGGCTCTAGTATGACATTTGCCATTATGCACAATATCATTCCTTATTCTACAAAAACCACAGCAAAAAAATTGGCCTGTTGTCAGGCCAAACCAATTCCCCCTACTGCAGTCCTTTATATAGTACATAAGGTGCAGCGCTTAGACAATCTCAAAATAGCTGTCCGTTCACTTGTAGGAATTCCTAATTAAGGACCCGCCACCAGAGTGACCCTGATATGATTGAAGATGTGTGCTTGACACTCCAAGAAAGGCGTCAGGAAACCATCACCCACACCCGAATATGCTAATTCTTACCAGATGGATCGGATCTCTATTACGGAGATCAGATCCGCATGATGTCAGTTAGTCAGGTATCTGGTCATCACTGGTTCCCTTCACGGCACAATCTCCCCTCATCCACTCTCCTGGCAACCCTGGAGGTCCTAGGTGAGGCTGACCCAGATCTCTAGAGCCTCTTCCGTCCAGTAACGCAACACTGCTCCCAGCGTCCTACGTCCGTCCGGCTCCTCACTCAATGCCACCCAGTATAAAATAAATCCAATATAGTGTAGTATGCCAAGCTAAAAGATTATTTATTCAAAGAAAGTATTGCACTCACATGTCCAAGTCCCCAGAACTCACTACGAAACATTTGTGGGAATGTTTCCAACCACCAAAATGGCCGCACTGACGTCACACGTCAAACTCCTCCCAACGCTTTTCTTCATATGTTAACTTTTTCAAGGGCATGGTCAACGGCGGACCATCAGGTATATATGTACTAGAGGGCGGACGTCTATTGGCTGAAACAGATTTGGTTATAACCTGGAAGCCAAACAGCCTCCAAGATACATCACCTTAACCAATGTGCTCCAAAGACCGGAATTCGAGAATAAGCAGTGACACCAGTCTCCAACAATCCCGTTCCTGATCTAAAGGCTTGCACTTACTTAGGCGCATTAGCCCCTATATTCACAATCTCGCCCTAATTTTACCAAAGTATCTAATAGAAAGGCCTTAATCAAAGTCTTCCATCTTATTTTAAACTAAACTTACTATAGTCAATCTTTACAAAGCTCCTTCCAAATATAAAACTATGATTGCTTAGTAGTCGCACATCCGGTCACACTGCCATCTGGTGGTTGCAAACACTCACTCCATGATATCACAAACCTCTATTACAAAAATATGATAAAACGTAATAAATTAAACAATACAAACTCTTATAAAAACGTCATTAGCCCATATCCATGTTAAAATAAAATATACCCCAATCTGAGAATTAAATTTACATATAAAAAAGGTCAATCACAACAGTCTATAGAGCAGAAATCAGATATGATGGTTATGGGGCCACCTAGACTCCAGCAGTAGGGTGCCCTATCCCCGCCCCTCAGGACCAATAGCAACATTGAGTGGGGGTCAACTATTGTTAATAAAGGGTTGACATCCCACTCTATATTCATTCCATGAGGGGCATAAGTCTTGACCTGATATATCCATTTGGTTTCAAGGCGAGAAATCTCCCTCACTATATGGCTTCCCCTCCAGTTGGCCGTGAACCTATCTATCCCCATAATAGTGGTTCCCTTAATCTCCCTATTGTGGCATCTCGCATAATGTTTAGAGAGACTATGATGGGGGAAGCCCTTCTTAATGTTGGCAAGGTGTTCCTTCACCCTAGTGACCATCTTCCTCTTGGTATGGCCAATGTATTGAAGGCCACATGGACAAGAAATTAGATAAACTACATTTGTTGAACTACATGTGATAAAAGGTTTTATCTCAAAGGTCTCGTGTGTTGCAGTAGATTCAAAAGAACTAAACCCCCGTTGTGCATGGGGGTTGATACTACAAACTGGGCACTTTCTACACGGATAGTAGCCCTTCAGATGTTCAAAAAAGGGGGTTCTCTTGGGGACTCCCAAAATATTGGGGGCTACCTGCAGTCTCAATGGGGGGGCTCCTCGAAATATCACCGGTGGGTGTTCTGGAAGTAAAGGGCCCAAGACCCGATCATATCTTAAAACACCCCAATTTTTCTTAAAAATCCTTTTCAACTCATAATATTGCTCTGAGTATGTAGTTAAAAATGCGAAATCAAAGGATGAAGTATCCCATTTAGCTCTAGGTTGCAACATGGACTCCCTATCCACCCTGTCCGCCTCTTCAAAAGCGGACCTTAAGAGTTCAGGGGGATAGCCCTTCTCAAGAAACCTTTGTTCCAGGATGGTCGCCTCCTTGAGGAAGTCTTCCCTCCTGGAAAAATTGTTTTTGAGTCTATAGTACTGGCTTCTTGGTATCGATCTCAACCAGGAAGGATGATGACAACTGGTGGTGTCTATAAAGGCATTCCAGTCAGTCTCCTTGAAGTAGGTGGAGGTGATTAACCACCTCCCACCCGGCCACTGTATATATACGGCCGGGTGGGAGCTTCCCCGTTCTGACAGGACGTGTATACACATCCTGCAGAACCGGAGCTCGCAGCGCGGCCATGCGGCGCGCTGCGGCTGGATCCTGTGATCATTATGATCACAGGATCCAGCTGAGCAGACATCGGGATACGGGCGCAGTGACTGGCCCTCCCGATCATGTGACGGCTGTGTCCAATCACATTGTACACAGAGACAAACGTCTCTGTGACAGTTCTCCCCCCGCCGAGCTCAGTGAGAGCTCAGTGCGGGGGGGGGGGATCTGCAGTAATATGACAGCTCTCTGCATGATGATGATTTCATGCAGAAAGCTTTCACAGATCGCCCCCACACAGTGCACCAAGCACACTGATACCCCTGTCCCCATAAACATCAGTGTCCCCATAAAACAGTCCCCAAAACATCTGTATGTCCCCAATCACATCTGTCACCATACACAAAACATCTTTCACAGTCCCCAAAACATCTGTATGTCCCCGTCACATCTGTCACAGTCCCCAAACATCTGTATGTCCCCGTCACATCTGTCACCATACACAAAACATCTGTATGTCCCTGTCACATCTGTCACAGTCCCCAAAAGATCTGTCTGTCCGCCAACACCAAATAAACTCCAATTTGGGTTATTTTTACCAAAGAAATGTAGCAGTATCATTTTTGGTCAAAATTTATGAAGAAAAATTACTTATTTGCAAAATTTTATAACAGAAACGAAGAAAAATGCATTGTTTTTGAAAATTTTCAGTCTTTTTTTAATTTATAGCGCAATAAATAAAAACCCAGGGGTGATTAAATACCACCAAAAGAAAGCTCTATTTGTGTGAAAAAAATGATAAAAATTTCATTTGGGTACAGTGTCGCATGACCGCGCAATTGTCATTCAAACTGCAACAGCGATGAAAGCTGAAAATTGGTCCGGGAAGGAAGGGGGTTTAAGTGCCCAGTATTGAAGTGGTTAACTTATCACCCTCCACCCTGATCCTCAGATCCAAGAAATGCATTTCCTTCCTACTCATCTCAAACTGTAGGGAAATGCCTTTGCCATTCTGATTCAGTTCCTCAAAGAGGGAAACCAAAGATTCCTCACTGCCTCGCTGCCTGCCAGGAGGAGAACGTCGTCTATATATCTTCTCCACAAGAGG
Source organism: Glandirana rugosa (assembly GCA_018402905.1). Classification (NCBI taxonomy): domain Eukaryota; kingdom Metazoa; phylum Chordata; class Amphibia; order Anura; family Ranidae; genus Glandirana; species Glandirana rugosa. The sequence continues at coordinate 779,520 of BLSH010230327.1, forward strand.
AGTTGTGGTCTAGACTGACCGTAGACGACGTCCTCCTCCCATTTGGCCATGAAGAGGTTGGCTAAACTGGGGGCAAATTTTGCTCCCATGGCCACCTCTCTCCAGAAGTAGTTATGGCTCATACTGAAATCCAGTAGGGATAAAATGAAGTCCCTCTGCAGATCAGGGACTGTGGCATTCCTGCTCATAAAATTCTCTACCGCCTCACGGCCGTCTTGATGAGATATAATGGTATACAGAGATGCCACGTCCGCTGTGGCCAGTACATAGTCCTCCTTCCAATCGATATTAGCTAGAAGATTAATAACTTGCGTGGAATCCTTCAGGAAGGCTGGAGTCTCGAATACCAGTGGTTGTAGATAAAAGTCAATGAATTTTCCCACCCTGGAGGTGACAGAATCTATGCCACTGATAATTGGCCTACCAGGGGGATTAGTCAGAGACTTATGTATTTTCGGGAGAAAATACATAATCGGTACCCTAGGGCTACAGGTATCAAGAAAGATTTCTCCTTCTTGGTAATCAGGTGCATATCAAAACCTCCCTTGACTAGCACCACCAACTCCTTCCGAAATTTGGTAGTAGGGTTAGAGGGCAACATAACATATGTGTCCAGGTCCACCAACAGGCGGGACATCTCGGCATCATAGCCAGAATGATCAAGTATCACAATGCCCCCACCTTTGTCGGCCGGGCGCACCACAATGTCGTCCCTTGCCCTAAGAGATTTCAGGCCTTTATTAAATCTAAAATGTTGTCTCCTTATTGTCGTAGAGATTCTTTCAAGATCCTTAATCATAAGATCCCTAAATACCGAAATAGACGGTGCTAGTTGACCTGGGGGGTTGAAAAGGGAGGCATTAGAAAGATGGGAGTTCTTATAATCTCCTAAAGATTTCTGAGACGTACAAACCGGGTTTGTCAATAAATATCTCTTAATATTGACCTTTCTTATGTATTTATGTATATCCATGAAGGTCTCAAATCTATCTAAAGGTCTGGAGGGGCATACTTCAATCCTTTACCCAACACCAACTTCTCCTCATCCGATAGAGGCACGGAACTCAGATTGAATATGCCCACATTCCTTACACCCGCCTTCTTTTTTGAGCGGACCCTCCTCCCCCTCTGGACCCTCTCTTGGGTCTACGTCCCTTTTGAATGAAGGTCCGCCCCTGGGAAAAAAATTATTGTTATTATTTCCTCCTCTCCTCTGTTGGAAGTATGGAACATTATTACCACCATGATCCTCATGTGGCCTGTAAGGTGTTCTCATTACAGAATATTCATTTCAGGGTCCAGCTCGATATTCCTCATACCTTCTTCCCACTGGATAGTCCCTCTTGGGAGTAGTTTTCCAAGATGGAACCTCTTGTTGGTTAATATTGCCAGGATGTTCCAATACATATCTGGCCTCTCTATAATCTCCTGACAATAATGGGGTGTAGGGATTAAATGTGGGGACGGGTGGTCTCATCCTCATCCTGGGTAAACCTCCCCCAGGGTTCCCTCGACCCCCTCGTCCCGATCCTCTAATGGGACCCCTAAGCTGGGAAGCCCGAGGGCCAATTGGGGTATTAGGGGTCCCACAAGGGACTTCAGCCCCTTCTTCCACACCCTACAAATTAGACCCATGAGGTTCACCATCACTATTCATACTGTTTTTAGTTTGCCATTTGAACACCCTGTTGCTCTTATAATCCTCCTGATCCCTAAGGAACTTTTTCCTCTTTTTATTTTTCTGCTCCCTTTCTTCTTTCTTTAAAATTTTCTTAAGATTGTCTGACTTCTTATTGTACTCCTCACTGTTTCTATAGGGACTCAGTCTTTCCTTAAGGATAGTCACCTCCCCATTAAGTTTTAGAAGTTTATCCTGTTTAAGATCAACCATAAAATTCGGCAAGGCCAAGCTGGCCTTATTAAAATACTGGAACCAGGCAGTCAGGTCGGTGATATCACTCTGCGGTGCTACCTCCCATCTCAGACTGCGTGGCACCATGCCGTCTGCGATATATCGTTTGAAAAAAGCTATATCCCAGCTCGCATGTAATTCTGCGGTAATCAAATTTTTAAGTCGACAAAAATGTCCATAGTTCTAAAAATGTTTTAAACCCAGCAGCAGTAGAGAAAATGTCCCAAAACACACCGTATTAATAAAACAAATAGAGCCACCACACTTGGGAGCACCCTAGGGTGCAATATTGTCCTCCAAATCCAAGCAGCTACGCACAAACCTTTTGGATAGGCAATAATATAGTACATAAGGTTCAGCGCTTAGACAATCCCAAAATAGATGTCCGTTCACTTTTAGGAATTCCTAATTAAGGACCCGCCACCAGAGTGACCTTGATATGATTGAAGATGTGTGCTTGACACTCCAAGAAAGGCGTCAGGAAACCGTCACCCACACCCGAATATGCTAATTCTTACCAGATGGATCGGATCTCTATTACTGAGATCAGATCCGCATGATGTCAGTTAGTCAGGTATCTGGTCATCACTGGTTCCCTTCCTGGCACAATCTCCCCTCATCCACTCTCCTGGCAACCCTGGAGGTCCTAGGTGAGGTTGATCCAGATCTCTAGAGTCTCTTCCGTCCAGTAACGCAACACTGCTCCCAGCGTCCTACGTCAGTCCGGCTCCTCACTCAGTGCCACCCAGTATAAAATAAATCCAATATAGTGTAGTATGCCAAGCTAAAAGATAATTTATTCAAAGAAAGTATTGCACTCACATGTCCAAGTCCCCAAAACTCTCTACGAAACTTGCTACGCACTGACGTCACACGTCAAACTCCTCCCGACCCATTTCATCATATGTTGACTTTTTCAAGGGCGTGGGCAACGGCGGACCATCAGGTATATATGTACTAGAGGGCGGACGTCTATTGGCTGAAACAGATTGGTTATAACCTTGAAGCCAAACAGCCTCCAAAGATTCATCACCTTAACCAATGCGCTCCAAAGACCGGAATTTGAGAATAAGCAGTGACACCAGTCTCCAACAATCCCGTTCCTGATCTAAAGGCTTGTAATTACTTAGGCGCATTAGCCCCTATATTCACAATCTCACCCTAATTTTACCAAAGTGTCTAATAGAAAGGCCTTAATCAAAGTCTTCCATCTTATTTTAAACTAAACTTACTATAGTCAATCTTTACAAAGCTCCTTCCAAACATAAATCTATGTCCTTTATATAAGATAGATTGTATTGTTAGCACACTGACACACGCCCAATAGAAGCACATGCCTACCAGTATCTTTCAATGTTTCTCTTCATATATGTGTAAATTGATTGCACCTGAGAAGCAGCAAACCATAACTATTTGCTGTGTTAGCCCTTGGCTATGTGCATCAAATCTATAACTCCAGGCCAAAATTCTAAGTCCATATGCATGTACATAATCCAAGCAACAGTTTTTTTAACCAGATGTACCTGTGTAGTGTAAACCTTACAATTTGAAAGTCCCTGGGCATGATTAGTGCTAACAAACATTAGCATCAGTCCTTGGTTGCAATGAGCTTCCAATTTAAAGTCCAAAAATAACTTGCTTACATTACAGACTATTTGGGCAGAAGACAAATAAAATACCAGCCTGTCTTCGGATTGTGGTGAGAAACCAACACAGGGGGGACATATAAACTTCAACACAAGCATTAGCATTTCGGGAATGTGAACCAGGAAGCACTGAGCTACTAGGCGGATTTACTAGCCACTTAGCTAGTGAGCAGCTGCACACATGTCCTGTGCATCTCTGTGGTGTGAACCAGCCCTAAGTCCATAGCCATGCTCAGTGTCAAAAGCAATATACAATATATTTTCCTAAATATTCGGACACCTGCCTTTACAAACACATGAACTATAATGGCAGCCCAGGGCTCAGTATAGAGTTGGGCCACCCTTTGCAGCTATAACAGCATCAACTCTTCTGGGAAGGCTGTCCACAAGGTTTAGGGGCATGTCTATGGGAATATTTCACCATTCTTCCAGAAGCCCATTTGTGAGGTCAGACACTGATGTTGGATGAGAACACCTGGCTCGCACACTCTGCTCTAATTCATCCCAAAGGTGTTCTATTGGATTGAGGTCAGGACTCTGTGCAGGCCAGTCACGTTCCTCCCCCCACAAACTTGCTCATCCATGTCTTTATGGACATATATTACTTTGTGGACTGGTCCAAATCATTTGGTGGAGGGGGGACTATGGTGTGTGGTTGTATTCCAGGGGTTGGGCTTGGCCCATTAGTTCCAGTGAAGGGAACACTTAAGGCATCAGCATACCAAGACATTTTGGACAATTTCACAGTTTCATGCTCCCAACTTTGTGGGAACAGTTTGGGGATGGCCTCTTCCTGTTCTAACATGACTGTGCACCAGTGCACAAAGCTGTTGTGTAATATTTCATATACACAATTTTTATAATATGTACATTGGTGTACAGAGGTCATGGTTTAGGTCCTAACACAGCTGGCAGGCAAGCTGCATTACATATCAAAGGCCCACAGTTACTTGCAGGGGGTTGTGGAATGTAGATTGGGTGGTCAAACTTCAAAGAGATAGAAAAAAAGTATTTATTGATGCTAATTAGCTTTGAGGGGGTTCATTGCGGCTTGTTTATCTAGTAAAAACTAATGTGAGGTAAGGAGAAACCCTCCTCCCCCAGTGTGAGACTAGCACTTAAGTGGACTTTCAAGCTGGCAGTGTCTGTTCATTCTTTCTCCATGAAGATGAGAGCACAGGTCTAGATGTTGGAATGGGACTCTGAAGGCTAATATTCCCTATCAATATTTACCGCTGATGGATTTTGATGATCTGTTGCAAGTATTGTGAACTTTGTTTTTCTGTATTGGAAGTCAATACATGTTAATGTGACCATTATAATAATAACTATATAATAATAACATTCATTCATCCTCTACTACATCACTACATTGGTGCTGTGCCAGTGACAGGAAGTGCATTTTGGACTTAGTAACAGAAGTTGGTGGTGACAACAATCTTGTGAGGTGGACAGAAGTCTGGGGGAGAACCAAGAGCTGTGCTGTGACTCTAATGTCTGGTTGTGAAATAAGAGTCTGATCTACAAAATTTAACAAGTTTGGAACCCCAGAATTATTCTCTGGAGACTGGAAACGGAAAAAAAGACTGTGCCGTGTAACCAGAAGACCTGAACTGGAAGCTGAAAAAAGTAACTTCAAGGTGGAGCCCCAAATGCTGGTGAGTCCAAGACCTGGATACCATTCTCTCAGTTAAAACAGCAATATGACCACCTGAAGAATGAGTATGATAAGATGAGAGTAGAACATGACACATTATTGGACCAATTCAGGAGATTACAGGATACCAGAGGGATAGAGACTGCAGGAAGTGTAAATCGTCCAAACCTGTGTTTTTAATGTAAATTACACTCCTGTGGCAGTGGGGGTGAATTGGAAGATAACTTCTAATTATCTTCACAAACAGTTGAAGAGGTTACAGGCTGTCATAAATGTGGACAGAAGGTGGGGGTACTTCAGATCTGTCTTTGAATTCAAATGACACTTCTCTGTGGCAGTGGGGATAATTGAACTTAAAACTGTAAATATGTACTTTGTTTTAACTTCAAACAATGTTTAAGGACTTTGCTAATGAATTTTGTTGGATAGTTTTTGTCTTTCAGATATCACTGGTGAGACTGGTTTGCATGTGAATGGATGGGGATGGCCTCTTCCTGTTCCAACATGAGGTCCAGAAAGACATGGATGAGTGAGTTTGGGGTGGAGGAACTTGACTGGCCTGCACAGAGTCCTGACCTCAACCCAATAGAACACCTTTTGGCTGAATTAGAATGGAGACTGCTAGCCAGGCCTTTTTATCCACATCAGTGCCTGACCTCACAAATGTGCTCCTGGAAAAATAGTCAAACACTCCCATAGACACTCCTAAACAATTTGGACAGCCTTCCCAAAAGAGTTGAAGCTGTTATAGCTGCAAAGGGTGGGCCAACTCAATATTGAGCCCTACAGACTAAGACTGGAATGTCATTAACGTTCATGTGCGTGTAAAGGCAGGTGTCCCAATACTGTTGCTTAGATAGTGTATCTGCCAAGATTTGCAATGGTGGTGGAACCCTCCTACACATAAATATACATTTAGACATAGTTTAGGTAAGTCATTGAGTCAGGAGTTATGTTTAACAACACAGAGAGAACAAATAACATCTCTACATGAAGTGGCATGTCTGGGATTCAAACTCAGGACCTCAGCAATGGTAGGCAGAATTGCTACCTTGTGAGCCACAGGGCTGCTACATGTGGAGTCCTCCTACACATAAATACACAGATACTGCATTTCTTGGAATATATAGGAATTACATTAGTCAGGAGTTATTCTTGATTTATTCTGTGATATTTGGTGTTTCTTACTGTGTGATTATAGAATAGTAATGTTACCTTCTGATTTATGGGAATGCCATTTTTATTTCTGATGTTGGTACACATATCACATTTTGGGCTCAAATTAGGATAATTTGGAAAGAATAAAAAATAAAAAAAAGGAACTAATTTTAAATTTCCATAAGCAATAGTATTGTTTGTGGTTTGTAAAGACGGCTGTGTGAGTTTGGGGAAATATTTTTGTGAGATAGATATCAACAAGTGAAAGTGACAGAGAAAAAAATATTTTACCAAAACTTGAAAACATTACACATCCTATTCTGTATTCTTAAAAACAAAATAGAAATATTCATTTCCTCTCAACATGAAAAGGATTTCTTTGGGAAAGTTACAATTGTACCATTAGAATGAATGGCTGAAATTGCATTGGGCTACATAACTCCAGCTTTCACTCCCAAAAAACTCTCTTTAAAACAGTGCTCATTTTGGTATTTACTATAGCGCCCTGTAATTACTCCATGGGAGTAAAATTTAGAGCAGCTCTGCAGTGCACCTAATTTAAAAAGACTGGGAATCTATCTCTTCTCAGACTTTTTAAGATATTTCAGTATAGAAATCACTTTTTCACACAGTTTAAAAGCAGATTATCTTTAAACAATATACCACATTTTTTAGTACAATTTAGGTGATTATATCATGCTCTAAACATTATTTCCATGTGCATTTCTCCAGGTCCTGACTGGAGTAAGGATTTGGGCGCTATCTGTTGCCTAGGCGCTATAGTGAATTTGAGTTTGGGAGTATTTTTGCCGCCGGCACTATTGTGAATACCGTTTTAGTGCTATTTAGCGTAATTTGCCATTTTTGGAGCTAAAAAGCGATCAGTGCCGCAAATGTGCACCTGAGCTTACAGTAAATAAACCCCATGGTATAATTTGAAGTATTCACAATTTTAGATTGTAGGATTTGTTTGTGTGCAGATTAGCGCTATTCCTATCAATTTACACAGTTCACAAATTGTTTTTTCACAATTATTGGAACAGCAGCTGTTCATTATAGCACATATCAGTGGCGCTGTTATTATTTATTATAACTGATATCTGGCCCTGCTAGACAGCAAAAATCTTAGAAGTACTGTTTCTGTCCCACATAGATTGCATAATTAAACAGAATATATGGATGAACTTGGTTTCATTTAGAGGGCTGTTTCGTGTTTTAGGCCTAAAAAATGGTTTAGCAGAACGTTGATGATCAAATATAGTTATAAATGCTATCAATGTTTGAAAACCAAATGTTGCTTGAGACAAATAAACTAAGTAGTGGTTAACAAAAGAGCAAATAAAATTGAATATGGAAAATCTCTGTGGCTGTTCAGCAATCACCACCGTAATAATGGCAACAGAACTTTTATCAGCCAATTTATACCTTCTCAAGATGAGAAAGAGAGGGATATATTTTAGCACAAATATGTAGAGAAAGTACACAGCTCTGCCATGTCCTCAGTTACAGACAATGATTAATACAGAAAAAATGATTGCCTAAACCTGCAAGAGCTTTTATACCTATTTTTCTGTGCTGGCTTCACAAAATAACAAATTCAGTGATTTATAGGTAGGATGAAAAATGTAGGGATATACTGTATTTATCAGTGTTTTCACACAACTTTCACCCAAGATTCATGCTTTGGGAATTTAATCTTTTGTGAATATTGGGTGAAAATAATAAATAGACCTCTTAATTTAGTATAAAACTTTTAATAATTAAATAGTATATTTTTTTTACAGATCGCTATACATCAGAACAAAAAAGGAACAACGGAAGAGGTAAGAGTGATAAAGGGATTTGGTTCTCAAAATGAGAGATAGTTGGGTTGCTATGTTAATCTGTGACCTAATGTCTTTCCCAACAAAGGCATATCTCCTTTCTGAGACCAATCTAAGATTAAATCACATCTCTAGTAAAGATAGGAACCATGATAAGAGGATGTCTTGGGAAATATGAAAATACCATACCTAGGGTGCCTACTAGTGTTGAGCGAACCCAGACTGTAACGTTTGGGTCCGTACCGAACTTTCGGGTGTCCGGGATCCGGACTCGAACACGGACATTTCAAAAAACGTTCGGGTTCGGGGTTATGGTAGTTGATCACGCTTGTTGAATAGCTGCAGGGCAGCCAATCAACAAGCGTTTCACTGGTTTGCCCTTAGAAGCCATCACCACCATACCTACTAATGGCATGGCTGTGACTGGCCAGTGCATCATGTGACCCAGCCTCTATATGAGGCTGAAGTCACAGTGCTGCATGTCACATGCTCTTGGGTTAGTGTAGGGAGAGGATGCTGCCAGCGTTTTTGTGTGGGACAGATTGCAGAAATGTGAGATTTCACATACTGCTGCTTTGAGTGATAGATTGCAGATCAAACCCTTCATAACACAACGATCGTTATGATCGCACACAACGATCAGATTGTGGGAGTAATATGAGATTTCACATACTGCTGCTTTGAGCGATCTGACTGCACTAGGTAGAGGCTTCTGCTTAGAGGGACAGATTATTGTTCAAAATCATCTCCTAGTTCTAAAGGGAGAGGTTCTAGCTGCAGCTGTAAGTGACACATCATCTCCTAGTTTATTTGATTTTAATTTATTTTCCCTATCCCCATTTTTTTGTAGGGCACTTGCCCTACTCTTACCCCCATTTTACTTCCTTTTGCAGCCCTCTAGCACTTGCCAGGACTTTGTTGCAGCCATTTTTGTGCCTAAAAGTTCTGGTCCCCATTGACTTCAATGGGGTTCGGGGTCCGGGATAACATTCGGGCAACGTTCTGTGCCGAACCCGGACTTTTTCCCAAAGTTCGTTCGGACCCGCAGAACCCGAACATCCAGGTGTTCGCTCAACTCTAGTGCCTACATATAACTTAAAACATCTTCATGAGCATCCCAGAAGCATGTAAGTCTTGGGTTTGCTAACATGCAAATATGTAAAATCAACACTTTCTAGAGTACTGGCCAACTCCTTCTAGCTTCAACACCTCCTTAATGACCCATGACTGTGATGAGTGTAATCAGTGGCCAACAGTAATTTTCAAGAGGCAGAAGAGATTGGACCAGCTTTAGATTAAATAGTATTGCAATTTGCATATTAGAACACCCTGGGTTTAGGGATCTTGGATTGCTTGTAAAGACATTTGAAGATGTGTCTGCATACATCTTAAAATATCTTCATAGCAACCAAAGATCCCAAAACCCAGATGTATAGAGAAGATGTATGCAGACAATTCTAGTCATATAACCAGTAATGCATATTTTCCAGGAAATAATAAAATAATTAAACTCTAAATAAATATATTACATTACAAAAGTGCTCCAATTTTTCTGGTGACAGGCTACAAGATTTGGAGGTTCTTGAGATTTATTAGCCCATACATGGGTAGGTAAACATCATGTGTAAAGAGTTGTTAGGGTGTTCCAGAAGGTAATTTGAGTCAGAAATAATTAGTTTGAAGTGTTAATGTTATTGGCAACTCCACTCTGCCATTAAGCCTGTACCAGTATGTATCAAATTCCTTCCTTAAAGTGCACCTAAGTGCTTGTAAAACCAGCAAATACTGTAGTGTAGGCAAAATTAAACAGCCTATTCTATCAGCTAACACTATATTTATCAGGCTCTGTCCCCAATGTGTCATCCAGTGTCTGGACCCACTATGCAAATTGTGATTTTCTAAAAGTTACTGTTTGCAGAAGCATAGATATACTCCTGCTTCTCCATGTGACAACAAGCAGGCTTGCTGATAGGATGGGATGAAGATGGGGAACATGCCTTTTCTTCAATTGATGGAAGTGAATAAAGTTCTACAGAGCTTTAGGTGGTACTAAGGAGGACAGAGGCTGTAAGGAAAGGTATGTACTGCTGGCTTATTGTGTCAGCTATTTGTATGCTATGTTACTTGGTTCAGCCAGCACACTGATTTTCTTTAAGGATACCTAGTAGATCATGTTTTTGGAATCTCCTTTGATAAAAATTGATGAAAGATTTATTATACTAAAAGGTAAGTTGAATTGCTTTTTACCATCTTGTATCTTTTGCAGGCTCAGTGTTGATTATATCCATCACAAAATCCAAAGTTACACCCACTTTTTGTATTTTACTATGATAAAATGATGGCATCTTAATCCCCAAATAGTTATCCAGAATGTAGATAAACGTCAGGCTCCCGTGATGACCTTCGTTTGTTTGACACACCAACCCAGATTAAGAACGCAGATAAAGAGTTCTGACATTTCTCAGATTTTCCTACTATACACATTTGGTCCATGGTCAATGACACAGAAAGTGTTCAAGACAGAGAAATAGTATAACAGGTAGTGTGTTTTTCTCTGCGCTCCCTGACAAGGGACAGACAGACCCCAGATTTATGAGTACAACGGAAGAGTAGGCGGCCATCTTTAATAAGGGATAGGAGGAACATTACAGATCCACACCCCCCATATCATTGTAGGATTTATTATCTGTATATCAGGCGCTCATTACATTGCATTGAGGCGGGGCCGGTTCCAGATAGAGGCGTGTCTGCTCCTCCCACCTGTGCTCGGATATGTGCATGGGTTATCTGCCTGTGAGTTAATCTGCCCCGTGGTGAAAGGTTGCTGGGATTTCTCCCCTGTCTGGCCAGTGCTGTCTCTGTGAAGATTCAGAGGAGGAGAGAGTGAGACCTGACTACAATTACAAGCTGGGCTCCCAGCTGAGTCTGGTAAGCCCCCCAAATACACGGTGGTGGATTCACTTATGGTGTGCTGAGCACGGGGTGTTTTTTTGAACAATTTCGAACATCTGAGATATTGGAGGACTTTCTTCAAGCGCGGCTTTATTACTGTTATTCAGTATAACAGGTAGGCAAGTGGTATTTTCACATGAAGACCAGCAACAACAGCCCCTATAACGGAAAATTGTTATCAATACTCACCGTAATTTTCCTTTCCTGGTCCGTCCTCACGTCAGCACACTATGGGTTAACTCTCCCTGATTAATCCCCAGGACCACCTTCTTCCAGCACAATAAATCCCTGTCCTCCCCTCCTCCTCATGTTCTGTTGTTTAGCGGCGACAGGCTACTTAGGGAGGGAAGTAAAAGTTGTGCTGACGTGAGGACGGACCAGGAAAGGAAAATTACGGTGCGTATTGATAACAATTTTCCGTTTTCCTGATCGTCCTCCCGTCAGCACACTGTGGGATATACCCAAGTCAATATAGGGTGGGAAAGAAACGACATCTCGCCCAATTCCATGCTTCACCATACTTTAATTAATTGAACAAAGGAGCTGACACTACCACCGCTCCAAACATCGAAGGACTAGCAGCGACTACATCCAATTTGTAGTGCCGAGCAAAAGTCTCTCAGGAACTCCAGCTAGCGGTCCTTCATATGTCCTCCATCAGGACCTTTGCCATGGATTCCCACAAAGCTGCCATCCATCTAGTAGAATGATCTTTTATAGTCTGCGGAGGAGCAAGGCCCTGTTGCTTGTATGCCTGGGAGATAGTTCTCGTAATCCAGGTTGATAAGATCCCTGAAGGTGCTCCTCTTTCCTGGGTCCCAATGGGAAGATGAACAGATTACCCGACTTGCTTACCTGTTGTGCCCTTTGAAGATATGTTGATATTAAACCGACCAAGTCTAGAGGTCTCAAATCCAACCGGTTCCTTTGACCTGGAGGCTACATGAAACAAGGTAGCACTGGCTCTCAGTTTACCTGAAATTTTGAGACCACCTTAGAGGTTAAGGCTGAGGCAGGCCACAGGATCACTCTGTCTGGATACACAATGCAGAACGTTTCTTTACAGGAAAAGGCTGCTAATTCTGACACTCTTCTGGCCGTTGTAATATCCTTCAGGAAGAGCAGTTTGATTGTTAGAAAGCCAAGTGTACACGATTCCACCGGGCAAAATGGGGGCTGCAACAGTGCCTTTAGGACCATGCCCAAGTCCCAGGTTGGGATGAGGCTCCTCCTTGGGGAGCACACTCTTATTGCGGCTCTGAGGAACTGCTTTAGTAAAGGCTCATTAGCCCATCTATATCCGGTGAAAGAAGACAGGGCCGACACCTGCATTTTAATAGAGTTATATGCCAAGCCAACATTCAGAGCCGTTTTCAGAAATTCTAAAATGTTCGCAATACTTTGAGTTGATGGGGAGAAACTGTTGCGATGCAAAGTCTGCAAATTTTCTCCAAATTCTGGAGTATGTGGCATTTATTGTAGCCTTCCTTGCCCGCAGTAATGTAGCGACTACTTCCTCTGAGAGGCAGATTCAACAGCCAGGCCGTCAGCTGCAGTCTCCCTGGATTCCGGTGAATCCACTGTTCTTGTTGTAGTAGATCTCTCCTGAGAGGTAGGTGTACTGGTGTGGCTGACGCCCTCTGCAAGAGCAGAGAAAACCCTGGTCTCCTGGGCCAGAAGGGTACAATTATGATGGCATGCACCTCCTCTGCAATCTTCAGCAAAGCCCTCATGATTAATAAGATTGGAGGAAACAGGTACACTAGGGGGAAATGCCTTAAGATTGAGAAGACATCCTGGGCTATCGCCTCGTTGTATCTGAACTTTGCGGTGAACTCTGGCACCTGCGCATTCCCTGGTGTCGCCATCAGGTCTATGCTGGGTGTCCCCCCTCTGGCAAAGATTGGTTTAACATAGTGTCCGTTGACTGACCTTTCTCCATTGCTGGGAACCTCCGGCTCAGTTGGTCCTCTAGCTGGCCAGATCAGACTCCGTTGCCCCTATACTGGCACCCAGATCTTCTGGTCCAATGACCAGCCACCCCATTGCCTCAGGAAGGACATCTGAACAGCTCTCATGTGGAACCTTGCCTACGGTACCGCCGGGATAGCTGCGGTGAATATCCCCAACATCGTCATACAGTCTTTTGCCGACAATGTCTGAGCCTCCATCACCCTGTAGACACATGCTTTCAGCTCAGTCACCCTGCGATATGGCAGAAGAATCCGTCCTAACTTTGTCGAATACCATGCCTAAATACTCCATCCATTGAGCAGGAGGGAGGTTGCTCTTTTAACTGTTTATCAGCCATCCAAAGTTGGACAGGATTCCTATTACCTTGCCGCGCTGTAGTGCAAGCTGCTCGCTTGAATTTGCAATGACCAGGATGTCGTCTAGATAATGAAAATTTTTTAGCCCCTGTAAATGGATAAATGCTATGGTCACCGACAGGATCTTGGAGAAGACTCTGGGTACTGTGTTGATGCTGAAGAGCAAACATCTGAATTGATAATGCTCTTCCTCTATTGCCTCTGGGGGTGTTTGTGAATCGGGACATGTAAATAGGCATCTGCCAAATCGATTGAAATTAGCCAATCTCGTGGTTGCACTACTGATATTGTATATACTGGCTCCATCCTGAATTTTCTGGGGCTGATGAATTGATTTAAGGACCTCAGGACCAACACCGGTCTAAGCTCTCTGGATGCTTTGGGTACAAGGAATATAGGAGAGTATACACCCTCAAAATTAACACTATTGCCGGTTGACCGGCAAAATCTGTCACTGAGTAGATTTTGTACAAGCCTGATGACCCGATCACCACAATTTGTGTTCCAGATGTGTTTCTGCATGAATGTTCTTGATGCATTCTCAATTTGCCACTTTCTATATGTGCTCCATACAGAAACAATGTAACATCCTACTTTTGTTGACTGCCCTAGAATGCGCTGCACTGGTGTGAACTAGGTAATTGGAATCTAAGTTAAACCCTGTCCATGCGTTCTTGATGTAAAAACGTACTGGACTGCATCTGGTGTGAACAAGGCAACTGAGTTATAAAAAGGCAAAGACACTTGATGCGCCAGATGCTAGAGGGCACCATCCACCCCTGGAGATGCAGTGCATAAACCTACATCAGCCATCTTATGTGGATAAAGCTTAGAGAACCTGTACTGTAAATTGGTCTTCTGATGAGGTCTCTGCCATTCTTCATCAACAAACGATTTACGCTCTCTCATAATGGGTGTTGCTTGTGGTGTGCATATTTGCAGCATACTTTCTGCTATAGCTGCCTTAATAGGGCTTTAGAATTTTGCACAACCGCATCTTGTGAGGCAACCTGTGCAATTTCACTTCTCTGCCACTGCAGACTGCGTGCAGGCCCAAAATGCACTCTGAGCTGAGTGAGGCATTTCCTATCATGAAAGCCACCATGTGGAGGACTCCATGGGATGACCAGCAGAGGGGCTCCCTGATAAACAATGAATTTAGCATGTGAACACAGGGATCACATCTCAGCGAAGCAGGTTGGATGGCCCGATCATTATACAAGCTAGGTAGGAGACATGTGCCTGAATCCTGTCCCTTTACAAGGTAGGTGGAAACTACTCCTTTAGTGTTGACCTCATGCTTGTAAGTGGAGAACGACTCCTTTAGAGTGTGGTGATCCCCTGCTTATAAGTGAAAACAACTCCTTTAGAGTGTATTGACCACATGTTTGAAAGTAAAGACAACTCCTTTAGAGTGTATTAACCACATGCTTGTAAGGGAAAAAAACTCCTTTAGAGTGTATTGACCACATGCTTGTAAGGGAAAAACTCCTTTAGAGTGTATTAACCACATGCTTGTAAGGGAAAACCCCTTTACAATGTATTGACCACATGTTTGTAAGGGAAAACAACTCATTTAGAATGTATTGTCCACCTGCTTGTAAGGGAAAACTCCTTTAGAGTGTATTGACCACCACAAGGAAGAGAGGCACCTCTAAGAGCAGACTGTTGTCCAAAACTGAATTTATTAAAAGAATAAAGATGGCAACTCACATTGTATAAGCAAGTATTCAGGCACATCAATAAGTGTGGTATCCCGTTCAAGGAAGTGTCAGCACCCGCAGCCCACAGGGTAGATCCGGTCTCCGTATCTGCGGCGGAAACAGTGTCACTGGCCGGCAAGGACACCAAAGCGAGGCTTGGAGCGCAGGATACCCGGGTCGCAACGGGGTGACGTCACAACGTGTTTCTGAGCATGCGGTCTGCGTGGAGATGGCAGCCACGCGCTTTCATCAGGCATGGGGGATACACAGGCCGCCATCTTTTTGTAGTCCAGGGAGCATGGGACCAGCCCGAGCTTGACCCGGTGAGATGATCATTGGCAGGTCTTATGTCTTTTGGAGCGTTTGTGTTCAGGGTTTCTGCTCCTAAGATAATGCAAAACATCTTCATTTGCATTCCTTGAGCACTCTTTTAAAAACCATGTCCCACGTTGCCTCTTCCTAAGTTTGGTAATCTTCTGTGCCACTAACAGGTGTGGCAAGCTCATACTTGCACAAAATATATGGAAAAAATCATATTACCTCTCACCAAAAACAAACAGTGTTTGCCACTTAGTGGGCGAAACACGTCAACAATAGCCTTCCCAGTTGGGAGCTCCAGGTTCATGACTCAGCACTAAATCTCTACTTGGAATTCGCACCAGGAACCAGGCTATCAATGGCAGACCTGAGCTGAGAAGGGATGAGGAAGGACACTACTGCACAAGCACGGAGTTGCACCATAAAGGAGAAGTGTTTGTTCCTGTCTTAGTATTGACAGGGCAGATTGCTTCCTGCAAGGAATGCATGGTCTGCACTGGACTGGTGGGAACCTTCACATGGTGAAGACCATCTCCAATGAGGTTGATAACACTGACCTGCGAGTACAGCATATACCCAATGTACACAGCTCTGATCATGGAGAGTGAACTTTTGCTTCTGGTGCAGGTATCTGTGTACCTCATTTGAGAGACTGTGCTAGTTGCTAGCCATGGCACTTCGGCTGTGTCTTGCAGCGGGTGGGTCTCCAATCCCATAACGGAATTAACTTTCCGACTCATTGATGAAACCTACTTTACCTTTCATTAGGTGAAACTGTTTTCTGTACTTGGGACTAACAATAGCCACCAATGATAGGTGTTTCAATCTTCCTGCATTCCAAAAGGCTATAGGCCATACTTGACCGTCTTGACTCAATATACAGGTTGGCTGAATTGTCATTAATTTATATTACTAAGTTACTTCAAGTCTACGTGAGGTGGCACATTTAGGCATAATTTTAATGGGAAAGGGAGTGTGGAATGATTAAAGATACACTAATGGAGTGATTCAGGGTATCACCCCGATATATATGGTGAAGGAAAGGTAAGGGAGGCTTTGGGACTCTAAAGGTAGCGCATAGGGTCTATTGCACTCTATATGAAATAAAGTATATATTTTTTACATATAATTTTTGGGGGTTTTTTTGGTACTGATATTTCCATATATATCATGTAAAATATGACTGGCCTTGTACCTATGAAATATGTCAATGTCATAGTTTATCTGTTTATGGATTTTCCATCTATTTTTCTCTGTAGATTTGTTTTTATGAAAAGCTCTCTGAACATACAAAACTTTTGCTGGTCCCGAAGAAGCGGTATATCCGAAATGTGTAGACCTTATTGAAAGGACACAGATTGCTTGTCTTTGTGATGTATTCTAATGTCTAATATTATTTCTATATGGTTTTAAACTGTATTTGATAAAATTGTATTTTATTAACTTATATGTTCTGTTGAATCATACATAAGTGCCACTAGGGGGTATACTGTATTTAAAGTCCCAAACTCTCCTTTACCTTTCCTTCACCACATTTAGGTGTAGTCACCACTACCAAAATGCCATTCTGCCAATCAGTCTCGTCCTGCTATTATGCTCAATTGGCAAGACAGCCTCTTATAATCCAGATCGGAACGACATTGGGGTTCTTCCCATTCCAACTGTCTGAATCAATGATTTCACTAGCTACTTGCCTACCAACATATATTCTGTGCTGTGCTCTGCTTACATCCCTCTTTACTCAAAATAATTAATAATTGCTTGACTTAGGGAAATGTTGCTGAACACAATATATGAGATTAAATTTTTTATCATGCTATCCGAGGGTTATTTTTTGAGTCATTTGATAACATTGTCATTTTTATATGGTGATAGGTGGAGGTACTATTTTTTCATATGTGATGTAGTGTTCATGAAATTATTAATTGAAAATCAATAAAGTTTTTTCTTAGTCAAACCACTTGAACCGCTTTGGTACCTCCTTTTGTACCGGTTTTTCCCCTTACTGATATCATTTTTTCTGTTTGCATCTTCTAAGGTACGCTGGTGCATGCCTTGGCGAGTTAGTGGACTAAATCTGATACTATTTCACTTTTACCCATTTTATAGGTTGCAGGTCTTGATACCTTCGCTTTTTTATTAAGACGTGCCATGTTCACCTGCAAGGGATGCACAGATGTCACAGCCTCATGCAAGCTGCCTATTCAACACATATAGGAAATTATGGTTGAGGTTGGTACCGCCTGTATTTTCATACCAACATTAGACCAAAATATATCCAGACTTTACTGGTACCACGCAGGGATACACATATTATTAAAAGCACTTAATTTTTTTTTTATAGTTACTCATATAAAACATTTAGAACAAAACATTTCAGGTTGATACATAATTTTTCCTAAGCCTAATGCCTAATACAATTGCCTTAATGAATACTCATTTAAACGTGGAATGGCTTCTCAGCTCAACACATTTCCCAGGCCTTTTCAGAACAGAACAGTGAGATCACTTTTAAAATCAAGTAACAAAGTTTCTTAGAAATCAACAAAATAATTCCCAGAAATATACATAAATCAACATACAATATAAAATATGTACCTAACAGTAGAGTTGAGCGGACACCTGGATGTTCGGGTTCGGCAGGTTCGACCGAACTTCGCGAAAAAGGCCTCGAACTTGACCCGAACTTGCCCCCGAACCCCATTGAAGTCAATGGTGACCCGAACTTGTGGGCACTAAAATGGCTCTAAAAAAGTCCTGGAGAGGGCTAGAGGGCTGCAAAAGGAAGCAAAATGGGGGTAAGAGTAGGACAAGTGCCCTGCAAACAAATGTGGATAGGGAAATAACTTAAAATCACATAAAAAGAAAAATGGATAAGGAGGTGGATGTGGAGTAGGAGGTTGAGGAGGCCACTTAAGTATACCAATGGCTGTGTGAGGCCGGTATAAATGTCTATTCTGCACAAGGTACAGACAAGTCTTGTGGGATACATGCCTGGTTCATTTTAATAAATGTTAGCTTGTCCACGTTGGCTGTGGACAGGCGGCTGCGCTTGTCTGTGATAACGCCCCCTGCCATGCTAAACACACGTTTAGACAATACACTGGCTACAGGGCAGGCCAGCACCTCTAAGGCATAAAGGTCAAGCTCAGGCCATGTGCCCAATTTGGAGACCCAGAAGTTGAATGGGGCAGACCCATCAGTCAGTACATGTAGGCGTGTGCACACATACTGTTCCACCATGTTGCTGAAATGCTACCTCCTGCTAAGATGTTGCCTATCAGCTGGTGGTGCTGTTTGTTGTGGCGTGCTGCTGATAAAGCTTTTCCACATTTCGGCCATGCTAACCCTGCCTTCTGAGGTGCTGGCGGTGCCACAGCTGCATTGGCGACCCCTTCCTCCTCCTCTGCTTTCGCCTTGTGATTCCACTGAGCCCCAGGTGTAATTTGGGAATGCCCTCAACAGCGCGTCTACTAGCGCGCGCTAGTAGTCGCGCATCTTCCGATCACGCTTCAGTGAGGGAATTAAGGACGGCACGTTGTCCTTGTAATGGGGATCCAGCAGGGTGGCCACCCAGTAATCAGCACAAGTTACAATGTGGGCAACTCGGCTGTCGTTACGCAGGCACTGCAGCATGTAGTCGCTCATGTGTGCCAGGCTGCCCAGAGGCAAAGACAAGCTTTCCTCTGTGGGAGGTGTATCGTCTGTGTCCTCTGTATCCCCCCCCCAGCCACGCTCCAATGATGCCCACGAGCTGCGTTGGGTGCCACCCTGCTGTGAACATGGTTGCTCCTCCTCCTCATCATCATCCTCGTCCTCCTCATCCTCCAGAACTGTGCCCTGGCTTGAAAATTTTTTTACCTGGCCTATGCTGGTGCAGGAACCCACCCTCTGAGCCACTTGTGAATGACTGGCCTGATAACCGTGGAAATGACCCTTCTTCCTCCTCCTCTTCCTCCTGTGCCACATCCTCTTCCATCATCGTCCGAAGTGTTTTTTCAAGGAGACATAGAAGTGGGATAGTAACGCTGAGAATAGCGTCATCGGCACTGGTCATGTTGGTGGAGCACTCGAAACACCGCAATATGGTACACAGGTCTCTCATGGAGGCCCACTCGTTGGTGGTGAAGTGATGCTGTTCCGTAGAGCGACTGACCCGTGCGTGCTGCAGCTGAAACTCCACTATTGCCTGCTGCTGCTCTCACAGTCTCTCCAGCATGTGCAAGGTGGAGTTCCACCTTGTGGGCATGTCGCATATGAGGCGGTGATCGTGAAGGCCGAAGTTCCGCTGCAGCGGAGACAGGCGAGCAGCAGCAGGGTCAGAATGCCGAAAGCGTGCACAGATGGCTCGCATTTTCTGCAGCAGATCTGACATATCTGGGTAGTTTTTTTAGAAATTTCTGCACCACCAAATTCAGCACATGCGCCAGGCAAGGGATGTGCATCAAACCGGCTAGGCCCAGAGCTGCTACGAGATTTCGCCCATTATCCCACACCACCAGGCTGGGCTTGAGGCTCAGTAGCAACAACCACTCATTGGTCTGTTGTTCAATGCTCATCCACAGCTCCTGCGCAGTGTGGGGTTTATCCCCCAAACATATCAGTTTTAAAACAGCCTGCGGTCGTTTCCGCCTGGATGTGCTGAAGTTGGTGGTGAAGCTGTTATGCTGACCGGATGAGGAGGTGGAAGAGGAGGACGAAGTGGAGTAGGAGGAGGAGGCAACAGGAGGCAAAGAGAAATGCCCTGCAATCCTTGGTGGTGGAAGGACATGCGCCAAACTGTTATTCGCCTCAGGCCCACCCGCCACTACATTTGCCCAGTGTGCAGTTAGCGAGATATAGCATCCCTGCCCCTGCTTACTGGTCCACGTATCAGTGGTTATGTGGATCTTGCCACAGATGGCGTTGCGCAGTGCACACTTGATCAGCTGTAAGCTTCCATGGGACTGTGTGGAAATGCTTGGGGATGGTGGCGTTGCTGTCGCATCGTCTGTTTGCTGCGTGGCAGGTGACACTGGCACTGTAGAGGTGGAGGAAGAGGCCGAGGCAGCAGCAGAAGAGGAAGCAGGAGGAGCCAGAGACCTTTCTTGGATTTTGAGGTGCTTATTCCACTGCAGCTCGTGCTTTGCATGTAGATGCCTGGTCATGCAGGTTGTGCTCAGGTTTAGAACATTTATGCCTCACTTCAGGCTCTGATTGCACAGCGTGCAAACCACTCGTGTCTTGTCGTCAGCACATTGTCTGAAGAACTGCCACGCCAGGGAACTCCTTTGAGCTGCCTTTGGTGTGCTAGGTCCCTGGGTGAGGTGGGTAGTAGCAGGCGTACTGTCTAGGGGACGATCGCTCCGCTTTTGCAACCTGCTTCCTCTTTTGCTGTGCCTATGTGTGATCACCACCTCTTCCTCCAAACCGCACATGTCACTCGCATGACCTTCATTCCATGTGGGGTCTAGGACCTCATCATCCTCCACATCATCTTTTTTTTTTTTAAACCAGCAATGTAGACGCACTTTTTATTTTTGTGCAAGAAATGCACTGCTGGCCGCAAATGTAGTATTTAGAATATATATATTTTTTAAACCAGCAATATAGATGCACTTTTTAATTTTATGGAAGAAATGCCCCGCTGGCCGCAAATGTAATATTTAGCACAAAAAAAAAAAATGTTTTTAATTTGTCTAACTGCAATGTAAAAGCAGTATTTAAATATGCCAAAATGTTGCCAATTGCACTAACAGAACACGATTAAAGTAGTGTCCCTGACACACAAGCAGTTGCAAGTGCACTGCACTTGCAAAAATGGCTGCAAACGCTCACCTAACAAACAGAAAAATTGCTTAGGTTTTATATGAGGCACTTTGCTTAGCAAACAAAAATCTCCTCTAGCACCCACCCACCAATAAATTGTTGTTTTTAACAGATTTTCTAAAGCGAATCTGTCCCTCACACCAGCAGCAGCATCCTCTCCCTATACTAGTATGAGATGATTTTCGAAAGCTAATCTGTCACTCACACCAGCAGCAGCATCCTCTCCCTATACTAGTATGAGATGATTATCGAAAGCTAATCTGTCCCTCACAGTAGCAGCAGGATCCTCTCTCTATACTAGTATGAGATGATGTGACATGCAGCACTACGTGACTCCAGCTTATATAGAGGCTGGGTCACATGATGCACTGGCCAATCACAGCCATGCCATTAGTACGTATGGCTGTGATGGCTTCTAAGGGCAAATGAGTGAAACGCTTGTTGATTGGCTGCCCTGCAGCTATTCAAAAGGCACAAAAAATACCCGAACCTGGACTTTTTCTCAAATGTGTTTCAACAAAATGTGTTGACGGTAATTTTTCTAACCCTAAAATTTGTAGTTAAAACTTTAGTTAACCCTGATTTTAATAAATGGTGTAGTTAAGGAAGTTTTGGTGCTGTAGGGGGTTTAGCTCAATGGGGATTACCCTCCCTGGGAAAAAAGGTAGTCCAAATGGCAAGTTTTCTTAAAAGCTGACTTGTCGCCAGTTTTATTTTAAAAGGTTGCATGAAAATAAAACAACCAAACAGAAAATATATCCTTGCCATTCAGGCTTTTACTAAACATTTCCAGTTTTCCTAACGGAATGGTGAAGGGCTTCTCCTAGTCACCCACAAAACAAAGACAATGCAAACCCTTTGTTTCAGTCATAAAGCAAACTTCAGTTCATCAACTCTCTTAGGCTTGATGGTTCCTGAGTCCCAGGCCAGAGCAAACCTTTGCTCTACTCCTGCTTATTTATACCACCTATTGGTGGACACAAGTACCACAAAATCTGATCTGGAACTAACCCTTCTAAGGTGGCTGGTAACACCTGGACCGGGTTTTTGCCTTAGTTCACTGAAAATGAACACATGTGAGGTGAAACATAACGTTCATCGATCGCCTTGCCTTTCATAATGCCACATATCCCCCCCCCTCTGATCAAGCCCCTGTGGCTGAGCAGCTGCCCCAACCAGACAATGGACACGGAAAAGGGCATCTGCATTGTTCTGGAGTTTCCCAGCTCTATGTTCCACTGTGAACTTGAATGCTTGCAGAGCAAGGAACCATCTTGTCACCCGACTGTTTTTCTCCTTGTTATCACACAACCATTTGAGAGGGGCATGGTCAGTGACTAGTTTGAATGGTCTCCTCAACAGGTAATATTTCAGGGCCTCTAAGGCCCATTTGATAGCTAAACATTCCCTTCTCCACAATGGCATAGTTTTTCTTATGTCTGTTAAGCTTCCTGCTCAGATAAATGACCTGTGCTCCTCACCGTCTCTGATTTGGGACAGTACTGCACCCAGTCCCACATCAGAGATACCTGTCTGTACTACAAACTCTTTTGTGAAATCTGGGGTCACGAGCACCAGTTGTGTACAAAGGGCTTGCTTCAACATTCAAAATGCCTTTTCTGGATTCCACTTAATCATGACTGATCCTCTACCCTTCATCAGGTCTGTCAGTGGGGCTGCAATGGTGGCTAAATTGGGTATAAAATGCCTGTAGTAACCCTGTGATCCCCAGAAATGCATGAACTTGCTTTTTATTTATAGGTTGGGGCCATTTTTGAACTGCCTCAATCTTATAGATCTGAGGCTTAATCAACCCTCGACCAATAATGTAGCCAAGGTATTTGGCCTCCTCCATGTCTATGGCACACTTTTTGGGGTTGGCAGTGAGTCCTATTTTCCTAAGGGAATCTACTACTGCTTGCACCCGGGGCAAATGAGATTCCCAATCTTGGCTGTGGATGAATACATCACCCAAATAGGCGGCTGCGTATGGGCAATGTGGTCTCAATATCTTGTCCATCATTCTTTGGAGTGAGGCAGGAGCCCCATGCAAACCAAAAGGCATCCGCTTATATTGGAATGACCCCCCCAGGAGTAGAGAAGGCAGTCTTCTCTTTTGCAGACTCCATTAGGGGTATCTGCCAATAACCTTTAGTCAGGTCTAACGTAGGTATGTACCTGGCACTTCCCAATCTGTCAACAAACTCGTTGACCTGAGGTATTGGGTACGCATTGAATTTGGACATGCTATTCAACTTCCTGAAATCATCACAAAACCTTATAGTGCCATCTGGCTTTGGGACCAACACTATGGGACTTGACCAGTTACTGTGGGACTCCTTTATCACGTCCAACTGTAACATGTTCTTTATTTAATTTGCAACTACTTCGCGCCTAGTCTCTGGTATTCTACAGGGCTTTACATTTACGCTGACACCTGTCATGCTGTATAACTGTGGTCAGTCCGGGTAGGAAAAAAAGTCTCTATTCTAACTCACAAACTCTTTAACGTCCTTTTGTTGGGCCACTGACAATGTTTCAGTTATGGGTACCTCAGGTGTCACGGGGAAGTTGGTACTGCCAGTAAAGTCTCTTTGTCCTTCCAAGGTTTCAAGAGATAAACATGATATAATTGCTCTGGTTTCCTTTTCCCTGGCTGGTAAACTTTGTAGTTTACTTCCCCTACTCTTTCCATAATTTCAAAGGGACCCTACCACTTTGCTAGGAATTTACTCTGATCTGTGGGGACTAGTACCAGCACTCTATGCCCCGGGTTGAAGGTCCGGGTCTTGGCACCCCCTATTACCCTTCTCTGGGCCTCCTGGGCTTGCTCCATTTGTTCCCGTACAAGTTGCATGACAGCTTCGATTTTATATTGCATCAGTGAGATATGCTCAATGACACTTCTGTAAGGCATGGTCTCTCCCTCCCACATTTTTTTTGCAACATCTAACAATCCCCTGTGATGTCTACCATACAGTAGTTTAAAAGGGGAATAACCTGTAGATGCCTGAGGTACCTCTCGTATGGCAAACATGAGGTATGGCAGCAAAAAGCCCCAATTCCTCCCATCTCTGTCCATGACCTTTTTTAACATGCTATTGAGCGTTTTGTTAAATCTCTACACAAGACCATCAGTTTGAGGGTGGTAGACAGAGGTACGGAGATGGGAGATTTGTACAACTTACACAATTCTTTAGTGACTCTGGACATAAACGGTGTGCCTTGATCTGTTAATACCCCTTTTGGAATACCCACATGACTAAATACCTGGACAAGCTCTTTGGCAATAGCCTTAGCTGAGGTATTACACAAGGGAATGGCTTCAGGATGCCTGGTGGCAAAGTCCAGTATTACCTGTATGTGCTGATGGCACCGGGCAGACTTTAATACTGGTCCCACCAGATCTATGCCAATTCTTTCAAAAGGCACTTCAACTATTGGCAACGGTACCAGCGGACTGCGAAAATGGGGCAATGACGCAGAATACTGACACTCTGGGCATGACTCACAATATTCTTTGACATCTGCATGTAACCCAGGCCAAAATAATCTCTGGGTTATCCTCTCCTTAGTTTTCTCTATACCCAGATGCCCATCCATTATATGACCATAGGCCAAATCTAATACCGTCCAGGGATAGGGTTTAGGAGCCACTAATTGCTCTACCTCCTCCTCCCCTTGTTTTACCACCTGATACAGCAAGTTATTTTTAAGAGCCATGTAGGGAAAAGACACCCCTACATTGGGTTCAACAGTTTTGCCATCGATCATTTTAATGTTTTCCTCTGGCTCTAATGAGTGTGGAGTCTCTTAATTGTTCCATACAAAAGTAATCTTTCCTGACTTCTAAGTCAGGCACCACATTCTGTCCACTCTCACTATTAGAGTCAGAGATAATTTCTTGTTCATTATCCTCAAGCTGGGGGTTAGATTCTAGCTCCTCCTGCTCTCTAGCCATTACAGAAAAAGGAAAAGGACCTACGCCTCCATTGGACACACCAACTGTTTCCCTTTAAATTTTGCAATCGAAAGGGTCTGGTGTGAGTTCCAGTGTTTCCTCAGCTGGGGAGCTCTGTCCTCCCGACTCCTTTTGTTTTCCCATAAACTCCAAAAGTGTGGAAAGTCTCTCCCCACTCGGAATTCAAGTAGTGAGGGTACTACCCCCACTGAATGTGTCACGGTGCCCCAAGGGGTATCAAACTCCACCATAGCAGTCTGGTAGTCACATGTGTCACCATGTATACAAATCACCCCAATAGTGCCAACGTGTAACTTTGTAGGATTTACAAAATCACCTTTGACTAATGTCACAACACTACTAGAATTTAGCAGAGCAGTGACTGGCTTTCCATCCACTGAAATCACACACATTTGTTTTTCCATGCGTTCCTGCATGATGCAGTAAATGCTACCTGTGCAAAAAGAGACATGTGTTTTTCAAGTAAGCATTATCACATTGCATTGGTTCACCATTTAGGGAACAGTTAGCAGCAATATGACCTAATGCACGGCAGCGGTAACATTTTATGTGTTCTGTACCCAGTCCTCAAAACTGCTTCAGAGACCTTCCTGACCTATTTGGCCAGTCTCCAAGTCCTGAGCCCATAGACTCATTATCTATAGCCACAGTCTTGTAATTTTCCCCACACTCTTGAAACCTGGAATAGTCTTACCGGATCCTCCAGGCAATTTTTCACCCCTAGAAACATTGGAGTGGGGCACGGATGGTTTCAACAAGTCCTCGGCAGCAGTATATCTCTCCACCAGGTCCACCAGTTGGTTTGCAGTCTTAGGGTCCCCATGGCTGACCCACTTCTTCAAAGTGGCAGGAAGCGCACCTAAATAAAGGTCCATGACCACACGCTCCACAATCTTAGGGCCCAGCAAAGTCTCTGGCTGCAGCCATTTCTTGGTGAGGTGTATTAAGTCAAATATTTGAGAGCGGGGTGGCTTGTCAGTACTGTATGACCACTGATGCACCCGTTGAGCCCGGACTACAATGGTGACATCCATGCGTGCAAGCGTCTCGGCTTTCAATGTCCTGCCGATTGTTCTTGCGGTTGGTTTCATGTTGCGCTGTAATGGCCTGCCGATTCGCCTCGTGCTACTGGCTCTTTGTTTCCTGCTGCGCTGCAGTGGCCTGCGCGACCTCGCGATTAGTTTCCAGCTGGGTTGCAGTTGCCTGCAGCAGAGATCTTTCACTTGTTTAGGAAGGTGCCCACCGAAAATCCACTATCTGTGGGGGTTTAGCTCAATGGGGATCACCTTCCCTGGGAAAAAAGTTAATCCAAACGGCAGGTTTTCTTAAAAGCTGACTTGTAGCCAGTTTTATTTTAAAAGCTTGCATGAAAATCAAACAAACAAAACAGAAAATAAATCCTTTCCATTTGGGCTCTTACTAAACATTTCCAGTTTTCCTAACTGAGCGGTGAAGGGCTTCTCCCAGTCACCCACAGACAAAGACAATGCAAACCTTTTGTTTAAGTCATAAAGCAAATGTCAGGTCATCAACTCTCTCAGGCTTGATGGCTCCTGAGTCCTAGGCCAGAGCAGATTTTTGCTCTACTCCTGCTTATTTATACCACCTGTTGGTGGACACAAGTGTATCACAAAATCTGGTCCAGAACCAACCCTTCTAAGGTG
>BLSH010230327.1:859660-876347 GCA_018402905.1 Glandirana rugosa
CCTTGTGGTACGGTTTAAAATTTTTTACCGTAACCCCAGGGGGATTTTAGGTTTGGTCTGGGGTTTCGTGGGGGTGCTTTGGGGTCTGGTTTGGATTTTAGGGGGACCCCAATGCCATTTTTTAAAATTTGGCATGGTGTTCCCATTAAAATCCATACCAGACCTGAAGGGCCTGGTACGGACTTTGGGGATGACCCAACACCATTTTCTTTTTAAATTTGGCAAGGGGTTCCTCTTAAAATCCATACCAGACCTGAAGGGCCTGGTACAGACTTTGGGGGGGACCACTACCCAAAATTTTTGTTGAATTTTGGCATGGAATTCCCCTTAAAATCTATGGCAGACCCTTATGTGAGCATGCACTGTATATAGTCTACACTGAATGCAACTTATTATATATATATACCATACTGCACATATATATTCTTATACTGCCTACACTGACTGACTGTATATAATCTATCTACACTGTACTGCTTGTATATACTTTATCTACACTGTATACCACACTAACTACACAACACTAACTAAACTGCCTAACCTTTTACTATCTCCACAAATGTTTTCACTATATTCGGCCACTGTGTATGCGGCCTTATATAGTGTGGGCGTGGACTCAGACTCACTGAACAATGATTGGCCAAAGGCACCCTGCCTTTGGCCAATCATGGCTCTCACAGCAGAGCATGCTGTGATTGGCCAAAGCATTCAGGTCATGTGCATCCCTTGGCCAATCAGCGGGCGACATTCCCCCGCAGTTTCACTGCATTATGGGGTGCTCAAATTTCCCACAAACGCCCCATAATGTTGGGATACTAGCTGTATGGCTGAAATTGCATCACACAGACATCACATGTGATTTGCACTGCAGTGCGTTGTGAATCACATTAGATATCGCACCAGTGTGAACCAGGGCTGAGGGCCGATTCACACTGCACAGTTGTCCAAGATCGCATGTAATTCGTACCGCACTGCAATGAATATCACATGCGATCTACAAAGAGTATGGCTGAAATCACATCAGTCAGACCAAACTCGCACAGGACCCTTTTTTGGTTCCACATCAGAATAGGATCGCATGGGTGGTTTACACCCATGCGATCCGATGCTTGTCGGAGTTTGCAATGCGATCTGCAAACTGCTTTGGGGGTGTCAGCTTACTATTGACACTCCCAGCAATTTGCATATGGCAGTGTGAACTGCCTGCGATTCAGGTGCGGTACGGTACCCCTGTGAATCCACTGCCATATGCAAACTGCTGGGAGTGTCAATAGAAAGCTAATGACACCCCCAAATCAGTTTGCAGATCACACTGCGAACTGCAAATTCGGACAGGAATTGGATTGCATGGTTGGGAATGCCCATGTGATCAGACTCTGTTGCGTAACAAAAAAGGGTCCTGTGCGAGTTTGGTCGGGATGCGATGCGAATTCAGCCATACTATCTGTATGGCTGAATTTGCATAGCACAGAGCTCACATGTGATTTGCTCTGCAGTGCGAATCACATCCAATCTCGGACACCACAGCAGTGTTAACTGGCCCTAAGGAAGGTAATCCACTTCCCCAAAACCACCACCTCTCAAAACTAATTAAAAAGTAAGTTACAAAAGAGAAAAACAAGCAAAATCAATTTCATTTTATTTTGCCAGCAGAAACACATGTACATATTTACTGGCATTAAAGTATTTACAGTATATATGCTACATTTAGCCAAACAGTTAGCAATTGGGTTCTAAGGGCCCTGCTGATAGGAGCTTACAATCTAAAATTGGACTAAACCTTACAGTGAACACAGCTTTAATTTCACAGTGTATAACAGCCCACATATTTCATAGAACTACTAAACACCTACATCACATTATTAGCTGCAAAATTACAGAAAGAGACTTAACAGTCATTCTAACAAATCATTACAACATAATATTAAAACACCACATATTCAAACAATAACACCCACCAACCCCCACATTCTACACACATACATTAAACAGAATGACAGGGGAGGCTGCGCCACTTTCTCAGGCAATCAAGGGCAGATGTGGAAGGATAACACAGTACACTTCATTCTTAGGCCTCATACACACGGGCGTTTTATAATAAATAAGCAAAACGCCAGGTCCGACGTTTTTTAAAAAATCGGCGTTTTTTGCGGCGTTTTGCATCGGCGTTAGCGAGCGTTAATGAGCGTCGGCGTCAATAGGCGTTTTTTAAAAAAAAATCAGTCCTCTGCTATTTTTCAACCTAAAAACGCCGGCGTCAAAAAACGCTTGTTAACGCCGGTACGGCGTTAGCAAGCGTTAGTGAGCGTTTTGTCGATGGGTGTCAAAAAACGCCAAAACGCTACAGCTACAGAACGCGATGGTCCCGCGTTCTAAAAACAGCTCACTAACGCCGATGCCCTCTACTGCTCACTAACGCCGGCGTTTTTAGAAGGCCATTGAATAACATGGAGAGCTGCAAAAAACGCCTACAAACGCCGGCGAGCAAAACGCCCGTGTGTATGAGGCCTTTTAGTACTCATTGAAGGAAGAACAAGGGCGGGGAAGTGGGAGGGGAAGGGGACTGGGAAAAAAAGCAGCAAAGCACAACTATCGATGATCCTAAAGTGCAGGACCAACACCATAGATAATAATAATCTGTTTAGAAGGGCTTATGTTCCCATGTTAAAAATATATAAGGATATTAAATATATATGAAAAGGTACCTATTGTAAGTATCTCAAAGGAGTGTATAGTATTAAAATTAATCTAAAAATCAAATAGAATGGTTTAAACAAAAAGAACGTGAAAAAATAAAAAAATATATATATAAAAATAGAAAATATAAAAAAGGGGAAGAAGAGTCACCCCGAAAAGTTGGACAAAGAGCCAGAGAATCTCACATGTATCTACTGGTAATAAACTGTAGTCTATGCAAGTATGCTATAAATGGGGTGGCACATGATCACATGTCTACGTGCGCCCTGGAGCAACCACACACATACAGAAAGATGGAAACCGTATATGATACGGTGCTCGTCAACGGGGAAACGCCCAACAATATGTCCATGTGCACACTCCATACACACCCACCCACATATATAAGTGCCCAGGACTGGGTGGGTTCTCTGGCTCTTTGTCCAAGTTTTTGGGGTGACTCTTCTTCCCCTTTTTTATATTTTCTATTTTTAATATATATATTTTTTATTTTTTCACGTTCTTTTTGTATATACTATTCTATTTGATTTTTAGATTAATTTTAATACTATACACTCCTTTGAGATACTTACAATAGGTACCTTTTCATATATATTTAATATCCTTATATATTTTTACCATGGGAACATAAGCCCTTCTAAACGGATTATTATTATCTATGGTGTTGGTCCTGCACTTTAGGATCATCGATAATTGCGCTTTTCTGCTTTTTTTTCCCAGCCCCCTTCCCCTCCCACTTCCCCGCCCTTGTTCTTCTTTCAATGAGTACTATAAGAATGAAGTGTACTGTGTTATCCTCCCACATCCGCCCTTGATTGCCTGACGAAGGGGCGCAGCCTCCCCTGTCATTGGAGTCTGCCAGCCAATGAAACGTGTCGCATTCCAGTGACGCCATCCCGCCTGTGCTGGGTGATTGCGCTCCTAGCCTCCTTTTGACTTACATGCCGTGAGCCGGCTCCTCTCACATACAGCTTGCAGGACAGATGATCGTGTTTGGAGGATCATTCTGCCAGATGGGATGAGCGTTCGGTCCACCCTTGGTATTGGATGTTGGATGTGCTTAATACACAACTACTTTGTGAGTGTTTTTAATCTATTTTTTAAAAAAGTGATACTGGCATATTGCACTTAGAAGCGCCTCCTCTCTTCTGTTTCCTCTAGTTTCTGTGAGCTGGGGTTAAGCTCATCGTGGATGTCAGCTTCCGATGTTCTATGCTCTTGTTTGATTTCTTATTCCTGAGTTTTTTAAATCTTCCCTCTCCCTTTTGGTTCTGAGGACTGTTCCTGTATGGACTAATTTGTATGATGATCATTTTATGGACTTTGTTCATATGGATTTATACTCATATCCTTTTCTATAAGATAACATTTTAGGACCGCACACTCTGGGGGTTGCGCCCCTTACTAGTTACACACATACATTGGTAAGTAAGTTTTTTTCCTAGAAAAATGCATGGCAAGACAAACAATACACACCCCAATCGGACAGCATCGTCAAATCAAGCTACTTTTGATGGTCAAAATGCACAATAATTTCAGAAAACAAACAGCTCTAGTGAGGCATTTGTCATTATGCACAACATCATTCCTTATCCCACAAAAACCACAGCAATAAACCTGGCCTCTCATCAGGCCAAACCAACCCCCCTACTGTCCCTTATATAAGCTAGCACACTGACACACGCCCAATAGAAGTACACACCCACCAGTATCTTTCAATTTGTCTGTTCAAATTGATTTCACCTGAGGGGCTGCAATACCTAATACTATTTGTTGTGTTACCCATTGGCTATGTTCATCAGATCAGTATAACACCAGGACAAAATTCTAAATCAGTGGTTCTCAACCCTGCCCTCAAGTACCCCCAATAGGTCATGTTTTCAGGCTTGCCATTATTTTGCACAAGTGATTTGATCAGTTTCACTGCCTTAGTAATTACCACAGCTGTTTCATCTGAGGACTGGGGCGCCTTGAGGACTGAAGTTGAGAAACACTGATCCAAGCAACAGTTTTCTAACCAGATGTAGCTGTGCAGTGTAAACCCTACAATGTCCAAGTCCTTGGCTGCAATGAGCTTCCAATTTAAAGTCCCAAAATAACTTGCTTACATTACAGACTATTTGGACAAGAGACAAATAAAATGCCAGCCTGCCTTTGGATTGTGGTGAGAAACCCACACAGGGGTACATATAAACTTCAACACAAGCATTAGATGTGAACCAGCGACCATTGGGGTGCCAGGTGGATTTGCTAGCCACTTAGCTAGTGAGCAGTGAGCACGTCTTGTCCACCTCTGTGGTGTGAACCAGTCCTAAGTCCATAGCCATGCTCAGTATCACAAGTAATATACAATATATTGTCCTAAGTATTGGGAAATGTGCCTTTACACACACATGAACTATAATGGCAGCCCAGGGTTCAGTATAGAGTTGGGCCACCATTTGCAGCTATAACAGCTTCAACTCTTCTGGGAAGGCTGTCCATAAGGTTTAGGGATGTGTCTATGGGAATGTTTGACCATTCTTCCAGAAGTGCATTTGTGAGGTCAGGCAATGCGATTTTCCTTGGATTATATCCAAGGTTAATGAAATTGTATTTACCCAAATCTTTTTTACAATTTTTCTCTTTTTTCCCTCTTTTTTCGGCCATTACTGAGTATTGTTAGGATTTTTTATTTATCTTTTTCATATAGTCTCAGCATCCGCTCCTGATGAGTAGGATATCATTCCACGAAACGCGTACAGCTTTTATAGGATGCAGCGTACAGATTCAATTATGGACTTAATTTCATCATATATCTATTTTATAGATGGTGAATGGGTTATAAATTGATATATCATGTTTTTACTGTTGTATGTTTGATGTATTATGTTCCATGGTTTTTGTATAAACCTTATCTGGATTTACAATAATGTACTACTTTGATATACCTAGACAGTCCATGATCAAATTGATGCAATAAATACATTGATACCTTTTATCCTTTGTGTTGATACTTGCCTCATTTAAAGTCCCAAAAAATTCATCCTTTTTGCTTGAGAAGACATATGGTGACCTGCCATGCAGTCCGTTGGCAAGATCACCTCAAAGACCCACATCATAAAACAAGGTGGATTCTCCTTGCTCCTCATCTGTGCTGTCAACCCCTACTATACCTCCAGTTCCCTCAAAAGCCTGCACTGAGAGGAATGAAGGTATAGCAATGGGTGCCACAAGTACTTGCAGCCAATCTGCTAGCAGTACACCACCAGTTGATTTCAGCAGGCAAATTTCCCTACCTCAGTCACTGAACCATTTAAAAAAATACTGTCTAAGCCATCCACAGGCTCAGCGTTTAAAGTGGTTGTAAAGCCGCCCCCCCCCAAAAAAAACCTGCAAAGCAAAGGCATAATGAGCTAGTATGCAGTGCGGCACACCGCTGTGACCGGCGACATTGTTTTTCCGGGTCTGCAGCTTTGTCCAATTACAGTGCGGACTCCAGCGCTGTGATTGGTGGAGCCGCGCCGACGTCACTCCCGCGCATGCGCACGGGAGCCATCAATTACGGCACGAATACAGAAGAAACGGCACCCTGGGCTACCCCGGGTGCCGATTCTTCAGTGCGTATGTGCCGATGACGTCGGCACATGCAGATACAAGGGATATCTCCTAAACCATACAGGTTTAGGAGATATTTCCTGGACCTACAGGTAAGCCTTATTGTAGGCTTACCTGTAGTTTAAAGTGGTTGTCATGACTTGACAACCACTTTAAATGCTAGCTTGGCCAAATTGCTAGCACTACACTTGCTGCATTTTCAGCTGGTAGACTCTGCCCCCTTTTGTGAATTTGTGAAATGTGCTGTACCACAGTGGCAGGTTCCAAAATGGCATTTCTTTTCATGTAAGGCCATTCCAGCTCTCTACCGTCATGTGGAAGGCAATGTTTTGGCCTCCTTGGACAGGGCAGTCAGCAGCAAAGTTCATATTACCGCAGACATGGTCAGGGACCTTACCTTTCCTTCACGGTGCACTGGGTAACTCTGCTGGCAGCTGGGAAGGATGCAGGACAGGGTTCAGTGTTGGAGCCAGTTCCGTCACCATGCCTCCAAAAAAATGGTGGTGATTCTACCACATCTACTTCCTCCACCCCTTTCTCTTCTTCTTCTTCTGTGGCCTCTTCTGCAGCAGTGTCCTCTGAACCAGCAGTGCTTGCAAAGCGTTCTAGGGGCTACGCAAGCAGTCAGGCTAAAAGATGCCATGCGGTGCTTGAATTGGTCTGTCTAGGGGACAGGAGCCACACAGGGGCAGAGATTCTGTCAGCTCTGCGGGGTCAGGCTCAGAGGTGGTTAACGCCATGTCAGCTTGAGCCAGGAATAGTTGTATGCAACAATGGCACCAACCTTCTCTTTGCCCTCTGACAGGGACACTTGGCACATGCTCCATGCTTGGCACATGTCCTGAATTTGGTGGTGCAGCATTTCTTGACCAGGTACCCAGGTTTACCAGATATTCTAAGGCAGGTCAGAAAAGTCTATGGTCATTTCCGGCTATCATACAATGCCAGTGCTCGGCTGACTGACATTCAGCTGGAATTCAACCTGTCAACCAACCACCTAATTTGCGACATGCCCACCAGGTTGAACTCAACATTGGCAATGCTGCAGCAGCTGCACGCACAGCAGAGGTCCATCAACGAGTACCTCTGTGAATATAGCACCAGAACAGGCTCAGGGGAGCTTGGTTTTTTTTCCGCCACGCCAGTGGCTACCGATCAAGGATGCATGCACTGTTCTGTTACCATTTGAGGAGGCCACAAGGATGGAGAGCAGTGACAATGCATGCATCAGTCACACTGTCACTCTAGTCTTCCTGCTGGAGCACACGCTTCGTGGAATCATGGACAGGGCACTTGAGGCAGAACATGGGAGGAAGAGGAGTACTTCCTTTCCTCTCAAGGCCCCCTTTATGCAGATAGCATTCCTGCAGGGCCACCAAACACACAGGAAAAAGAGGAGGATTGTGTCAGCATTGATGTAGAGGATAACACGCAGAAGTCTTTAAGGGATGGTTTTCAGTCCCCAGAAACCCAAAGAGTTGTACGTGACTGGGAGGAGGTGACCTAGAGGACTCTCATGTCTGCTCAAACTTACGCTATTGGGCCTCCCTGATTCTGCATAGCCTGCATGGTATCAAGGAAACGGATCATTACTGGCTGGCAACCCTTCTTGATCCACGTTACAAGGGTAAAGTTGCAGAGCTCATCCTGCTTTCGCAGAGGGAGCAGAGGAAGAAACATCTTCAGGATAGCCTGAAGAAGTTTGTGCAACCCCTTTCCAAACCTGGGAGGTTACCATTTCCTGCTGCTGGACAAAGTGTTTCTGAGGCTTCCTTCAGTCAGAGGAAGAGCGGTGGAGAAGATGGCCGGCTGACCAATGCTTTTAAACAATTTTTCAGTCCACAGCACCCAGGGCTGATAGTTTCATGCAACCATCATCAGCGTCTGCATTATATGATGCAGGAATATCTAGGGGCAAGAGCAGACTTGGAGACCTTTTCACCTGAGCATCCACTGAGTTACTGGGTCTTGAGGATGGACCACTGGCTGGAACTTGTTCAATATGCAATCGAGCTACTTGCCTGTCCTGCATCCAACGTGCTTTCTGAACGGACATTCAGTGCTGCTGGAGGGTTTGTAACTGATCAAAGAGTGCGCCTGTCCACAGACTCTGTTGATAGGCTCACATTTATAAAAATGAATCAGTCCTGGATCAACAGCTATCAGCACCTGATGCTGTTGCTAGGGATCTGGGATCCCTTGAAGACCACTTACGCTGCCTATCCTATTCCTCCTGAATCCTGATGATGCTAGCTTCCAACACCCAAGACCCAATTTTTCTGCACCTGTTTAACAGGGGCATGTCATAACAGTTTTTTTAAATCATTTTTAACTGCAGGGCCTATTCCTGCACCCAACAAGAGTAACTGCAAGGGGTTATAGTGTTTTGCCACCACCACCAACACCCAGGGCCCAATTTTTCTGCACCTGTTTGCCTGGGGCATGTCATTACAATTTTTAAAATAAATTACAACTGCAGGACCTGTTCCTGCACCCAACAAGAGTAACTGCATGGGGTTACAGTGTTCTGCCACCACCAACACTCAAAGCCCAATTTTTTTGCACCTGTTTGCTGGGGTATGTCATTACAGCTTTTAAAATAAATTAGAACTGCAGGGCCTGTTCCTGTGCCCAACATGAGTAACTGTGAGGGGTTACAGTGTTCTGCCACCACCACCAACACCTAAGCCCCAATTTTTCTGCACCTGTTCGCCTGATTCATGTCATTACAATTTTTAAAATAAATTACAACTGCAGGGCCTGTTCCTGCTTCCAAAAGAGTAACTGCAAGGGGTTACAGTGTTCTGCCACCACCAACGCCCAAGGCCCAATTTTTATATATTTTATATATTTTTGTACCTGTTTGACTGGGACATGTCATTACAATTTTGCAAGAGAGCAGTCCCCGTACTATATATAATACAATTTAGGCTATATGGTGCAGTCAGTGTAGTATATATAACACAGTGCATTGAAGTGGTTAAGGGGAACCCCTCGCCAAAACTTAAAAAAAGGGGCCTGGTTTGAATTTTGGGGGAGAACCCCACGCTATTTTTTTCAGTGATGTTTGATCTATATTGCCGGGAGCAGACAATATATTACAGCTGCGAGCAAGTTTAAATTACTTTTTTTCTTTAAAAATATAATTTAACTGCGGCACTCTTCTAAACATCGCACAGATGCGCCACTTTACAGGCAGACTAAGGGGACCCCCCAGGCATGATATTTAAAGTAATATTTCATTTTTATTTTTTCACTTGAAGCACTATTAAAATCACTGCTCCTGAAAAAACGATTGTTTTAAAAACGTTTTTTTGCATTGATACATGCCCCTAGGGCAGTACCTGGGTCCCCATACACTTTTTATGGAATAACTTGCATATAAGCCTTTAAAACTAGCACTTTTGATTTTTACTGTTCGAGTTCCATTGATTTTAATAGGGTTTGCATAATCACATGAACTTATTGCCTGTACGTGGTGTTCTTGTGTGAATCGAACCGGGGGGGGGGGGGGGTTCGGTTCATTCCCAGTCCTCAATAAGAATGGAAGGAATAATTTACTCTTTATATTCAATTAGAAAAACAATAATACCTTAACCAAAACAAAATGATGATTTTTTTTAGAAGAAGAAGAAATGGAATCCTTGGTTTGAACATGGAAACCCTTGTAACTCACCATTTATGTTGACAAATGCTTGCACATTTCGACACCTTACATAATCATAATACGTAATTTAAATGAAGTGACATATTTTCATTTTTATAAACTTAATTCTGCTGTTTGTAAATGCAGGTGTCTAAAGACCCACTGGGTTTCACTTTTCCAGTCTTTTCTCAGCAAACCTTTTTTCTCATCCTTACTGTAACTGTATCTGACTAGGGAGTAAATTATTTTGTCAACTTTTCCCTTTTAATGTACATCTGCTGCATACTATTTTACATACCGTAATAAAAAAAAAATATACTAGTTAGATATATACCCTTCAGTTACCACTTCCATTTAACTGATGCAATCATAACAAAATGACTGGGCCATTTATCTCTAAGAGCCGGTTCACACAGGGGTGAAGTCATGCAGTACAATGGAACCCTTCTACTTTGGGGGTGACTTCTGGTGACTTGCATTGACTTCTATTACAGAAGTGGTTGGCAAGCCGTGCTGAAGTCGCACTATGCGGGGTCGCGCTGAGTTGCCCCTGAAGTCGGATCGCCCCTGTGTGAACCGGCTCTAAGATAGTGACACTTTTATGAGATAAGCTACAAACAACTGTGGGGACATTTCTGAGAGACATTACATGTGACTGGGTGTTAATACTATACTATTATCACATTTTGTGGACTTGGCAGATAAAATAAAATAAGTAGATCTCCAGCACTTTTTTTTAGGTTTGGGTAAAGTGGTAAGGGATTAGAACCTCTGTTACATGTTTGTTGTTGTTTGTATTTTTGTTTAGGAAGTTTCCTTTCATAATTCGTAACTTCGAATACATTTATATTTGTTATGTTCACTAACAGCCACATTTGAAAGGAAATTCCAATACCTATAAGTTAATAATTAGTAATAATTAAGTTATTATTAGTTAGTTATTATTTCAGATTTTCAAATTTTCGGGTTTTCGAATTGTCGGATTTTTGTTCTTTTGAATTCTCATTCTTATTTTCAGAGTTTCAAACTTTCGAATTTAAAATTTTCGGATTTCAGAATTTTCGAATTTAAAATTTTCGGATTTTCGAATTTCTGAATTTTCGAATTTATGTATAATGTAAAAATTCGGAAATTCGAATTTTGGAAATTTGGATATTTCTGAATTAACAAATTTGTCGAAATTCATTAAAAAACGAATTCAGAACAAAACTGATTGCACATGTCTACATGGAACACCTTACCAAAATTAAAGCAGTATTGTATCCAAAAACAAAATCCAAAAAAAAAACGTTTGTTATATTGTAGCTTATCAATTCGTAGATGTGATGACTGCATTTGTTTACTTTTTTAGGCTTTCTTTTTTTTTCATCTGGTGATCCAGCCAGTAAGGGGATTGTTTTTCAATAGAACATGTTGTCTTGCAGTTACAAGGATGAGACAAACCATTTAACATTGACAGGGGTACCTACAATGATCAACTTTTATTTATGTAAAACCTTTATCCTAAAAGGAAAAAGTGCTTGCTGTAACTGCTGTGGGAGATTAACTCATGGGGATCACCTTTCCTGGGAAAAAAGTCAGCGTGCAGGCAACTTTCTTTAAAATCTGGCAGGTTGCCAGGTTTATTAGCAAAGGTTTGCAAGTTATAAAAACAAACAAAATAGAAAAGTCCTTGCTGTCCTGCACTAAATTAAACAGTAGAGATTCCTCGCTATATGGGGTAAAACTGGGTCCTGACACCCACAAAAACATAAGCCAATGCAAACCTTATCTTTATAGTCCAAACACCAAACAGAGCTCTCTCAGATTCCCTTCTGAGTTCCAGGTCAGAGACACACTGTGCTCTCTCCCTGACTATTTAAGACATCTGCTGGTGGACTCCAGTGGACCACAAACTCTGGACTGGAACCAGCCCTGCTATGGTGGCTGGTAAAACCCGGACCAGACTCCATTTAGTCCATGCATAAGAGGCGACAGGTGGCATCCGTCTACCACTTCGCCTCGCATACCGTCACACATCCTCCTCCTCTGCTCAAGCCCCTGCAGTTGAGCAACTGTCCCAACCATATAGGGGACCCGGGAGAGGGCATCCGCATTGTTTTGGAGTTTACCTGCTCTATGCTCCAGTGTAAATTTAAAGTGCTATAAAGCCAGGAACCACCTTGTTACAGGACTATTTGTTTCCCTGTTGTCACACATCCATTTTAGGGGGGCATGGTCGGTGATTAACTTAAATGACCTTCAGACCAAACGGCATTCGCTTGTACCGGAAGGACCCCTCGGGAGTAGAAAAGGCATTTTTTTCCTTTGCTGACTCCGTTAGGGAGATCTGCCAGTAACCCTTAGTTAGGTCTAGGGTTGTTATGTGCTGGGTACCTCCCAAGCTGTCCACAAGTTCATCAACCAGCGTCATCAGGTAAACTTAGACACGTTATTCAGTTTTCCAAAGTCATAGCAGAACCTGATAGTACCATCAGGCTTTGGGATCAGCACTATGGGGCTCGATCATGCACTGTAGAACTCCTCTATCATGTCCAACTCTAACATGTTTTTTATTTCCTTCTCAACAGCCTCCTGTCTAGCCTCAGGTATCCTGTAGTGTTTTACATTGATGCTGACTCCTGGTTCCATAATTATATCATGTTGTATTACGTTGGTCAGTCCGGGTAGGGAAGAGAAAAAGTCTCTATTTTTACTTACAAATTCCTTAACGTAATTTTGTTGCGTCACTGACAAGTTATGGGGATGTCTGATGTGATGGGTAGACTATCCTTTTGAGGAGTTGGCACTGCCAATAAACTCTCTCTGTCCTTCAATGGTTTTAAGAGATTAACATGGTAAATTTGCTCTGGTTTCCTTTTCCCTGGTTGGTAAACTTTGTGGTTTACTTCCCCTACTCTTTCCCTAATTACAAAGGGATCCTGCCACTTTGCTAGGAATTTACTTTCAACCGTGGGGACTAGCACCAGCACTCTGCCTCCGGGGTTGAAAGTCTGGGTTTTGGCACCCCGATTATAAACCCTCCTCTGGGCTTCCTGGGCTCGCTCCATATGTTCCCGTTAAAGGGGCAGGACAGTTGTGATTCGATCCTGCATCAAGGAGATATGCTCTATGACGATTCTATACGGGGTGGCCTCTCCTTCCCATGTTTCTTTTGCGACATCTAGCAGCCCTCGGGGATATCTACCATACAAGAGTTCAAATGGGGAATAACCCGTAGACGCCTGCGGAACCTCTCATTTGGCAAACATGAGATATGGTAGAAAAAATCCCAGTTTCTCCCATCTTTGTGTACCACCTTTTTCAACATACTTTTGAGGGTTCTATTAAATCTATCTTGGCGGTGGTAGACAGAGGTATGGAAATGGGAGATTTTGTATAACTTGCACAGTTCCTTAGTAACTCTTGACATGAATGGGGTGCCCTGGTCTGTTAAGACCCCTTTTGAGATCCCCACGCGACTAAACACCTGGACCAATTCCTTGGCGATAGTCTTAGCGGAGGTATTCCCCAAGGGTATGGCTTCAGGATAGTGTGCCGCGTATTCCAGCATTAGCAGAATGTGTTGGTGGCTCCGGGTAGACTTTACTACTGGCCCCACCCGATCCATGCCAATTCTCTTAAAAGGCACTTTAATTATGGGTAGGGGAACAAGCGGACTGCAAAAATGGGGTGGCAGTGCAGACATTTCACACTCGGGGCATGACTCACAGTACTCTCTAAAATCTGCATACAGCCCGGGCCAGAAGAATTTCTGGGTTATTCTCTCCCTGGTCTTTTCTATACCCAGATTTCCCCCCATTATATGACCATGGGCCAAGTCTAGCACCATCCTGCGGAAGGGTTTGGGAACCACCAGCTGTTCTACCTCATCCTCACCGTGTTTTACCACCTGATATAGCAAATTGTTTTAAAGAGCCATGTAGGGGAAAGACACCCCCCAATTAGGATCCACAGATTCCCCATCCATCATCTTAATATTCTCTCTGGCTCTAATGAGAGTGATATCTTGTAATTGCTCTATACAAAAATCCTCCCTCCTAACCTCTAAGTCAGGGGTCACATTCTGTCCACTCTCACTATTAGATCCAGAGATGTTCTCTGGTTCATTAACCTCAAGCTGAGAGTTGTCTTCCAGCTCCTCCGGCTCCCCAGCCATTACAGGAAAAAAGAAGTGGGTCTCCCCCCACCTTGGTCCTGCCAACCGTCTCCTTTTCCATTTGGCAAAAAGGGTCTGGTGAGAGTTCCCGTGCTTCCCCAGCAGGGGGAGCGCCATCCTCCAGAATCTCTGGGCCTTCCCATAACCTCCAAAAATGGGAAAATCCCTCCCCACTTGGACCTCATGAAGCAGGAAAGGTACTACCCTTACTGAATGTGTCACACTTCTCCAAGGGGTGTCAATCTCCACCACCACAGTCTGGTAGTCCCGCGTGTCCCCATGGATGCAAATGACCCCAATGAAGCAAACACATCTGCTGTTGACTAAAGTCACAACACTACCTGAATCAAGCAGTGCAGTGACTGGCTTCCCATCAACAGACAACATACACATTTGCCTTTCCATGTGACCTGAACATGATGCTGTGCAAGCGAGCTGAGCAAAAATAGAAAGGCGTCTATTCACATAAGTATAATCACATTGCATGGGTTCATCATTCAGGGGACAATTAGTAGCAATATGGTCCAATGCATGGCATCGGTAGCACTGTATGTGATCTATAGGCTCTGAGGAAGAGGGTTCACCCTTTTCAATCACTCTGTTTGTGAGTATAAATTTTATATGACTGTTTTTTAATAAACGTCATAAACGGTATTGCACTAAGCCGGTGCGCCCTTCTCTTGTTTTTATGTTCTCTAGTGCCTTTGGATGCCCATGGTCCTGAGGAGGGCTGCAAGACTTATGAGTGTGGAAATCTACTCACATGTACAAAGAATTACCCAGCCTGTTTTGCATAATCCATTGGGCCAATATACCCGAGCGCAGGAGGATTATTTGTTGTGATCTATACCCAGTCCTCTCACAGGCCTCAAAGACCTTCCTGGCTTCTTTGGCCAATCTCCAAGTCTAGGGTCCAGAGTCTTGTTTGTCAACACAGCAGTCTTATCGGTTTTCCCCACGCCCTTGAGTGCTGGGACAGTCTTACTGGATCCGCTGGAGGGCCTTTCACCCCTTGACACACCAAAGCAGGGGGTAAATGGGTTCAGCAAGTCCTCAGCAGCTGAGTATCTTTTCACAAGATCCACCAGTTGAGTCATAAAGTACACCTTTACATCATCCGCCGGTATCATCTTCTGTAGGTGGTAACTGGCCCGCGCCAGCTTCTGTTCTGCTGGAACCAGGAAGCGTGGACCCCTTTTTTAACTTGACCAGAGCCTCCATCAGCTAGTGGTTGATCTCGTACTGGGCTTCATGCTGTCGGCAACTTTCCTCCCGCTGTGCTGCAGCGGCTTGTGCGACTTGGAGGTTAGTCACCTGTTGGGCCGCAGTCACCTATAGCAAGGCCTTCAACATCTCCTCCATGCTGGGAATTTGCCCGTTAAATCCACCAAGCCTGGGAGATTAGCACATGGGGATCACCTTTCCTGGGAAAAAAGTCAGCGTGCAGGCAACTTTATTAAAAATCTGGTGGGTTGTCAGCAGGGGCCCAGGGGCTTCAGCCTGAGAAAATGGACATGGTTTAAACAAAATTGTGGGCGTGACTTAAAGGGACGTGACTTAATGGGGGTATATTGTGAGTCTGA
Organism: Glandirana rugosa; assembly: GCA_018402905.1. Taxonomy (NCBI): domain Eukaryota; kingdom Metazoa; phylum Chordata; class Amphibia; order Anura; family Ranidae; genus Glandirana; species Glandirana rugosa. The sequence continues at coordinate 875,343 of BLSH010230327.1, forward strand.
GATGAAAGAGGGATGGAGGAAGAAAGAAAGAGATAGGGAGAGAAGGAGAGAGAAGAGAAGCAAAGAAAGAGGGATGGAGGGACAGCAGGCCCAAATCCTACACCACAATAGCAATATGTGTATTCCAGAAAGTTTAACAATCAGCAGATAAAGATACTCCAAACACCTGGTGTTAGTGCTTCAATCATCCCAGCACCATGGTTGTTATGGTGTCAGGATGATTAAAGCGCATTATTTCTATTATTACATTGTAATATAAAATGAAATAGTTCAACTCATCATAATGCAGAATCAGTGGGAGCCCTGAGTGTGTCACTTGCCACGTCACCTCCACCAGGTGTCATCAGGTGTCCCCAGCAGAGTCCCTCCTTCCATCAGGTGTCATCAGTGGAGTGCCTCCTTTCATCAGGTGTCCCCAGCAGAGTGCCTCCTTCCATCAGGTGTCCCCAGCAGAGTGCCTCCTTCCATGAGATGTCCCCAGCGGAGTGCCTCCTTCCATCAGGTGTCCCTAGCAGAGTGCCTCCTTCCATCAGGTGTCCCCAGCGGAGTGCCTCCGTCCATCAGGTGTCCCTAGTAGAGTGCCTCCTTCCCCTGTTGAGTGCTCCCTTACATCAGGGTGTACCCAGCGGACAGAGTGCCTCCTTACATCAAGGTGTCCCCAGCGGTCAGAGTGCCTTCTTACATCAGGGTGTGCCCAGCGGTCAGAGTGCCTCCTTCCATCAGGTGTCCCCAGTGGTCAGAGTGCCTCCTTACGTCACAGGTGTTCCCAGCGGTCAGAGTGCCTCCTTACATCACAGGTGTCCCCAGTGGTCAGAGTGCCTCCTTACATCAGGTGCCACCAGTGGTCAGAGTGCCTTCTTATATCAAGGTGTCCCCAGCAGTCAGAGTGCCTCCTTCCATCAGGTGTCCCCAGCGGTCAGAGTGCCTCCTTACATCAAAGGTGTTCCCAGCGGTCAGAGTGCCTCCTTACATCACAGGTGTCCCCAGTGGTCAGAGTGCCTCCTT
>BLSH010230327.1:880583-902135 GCA_018402905.1 Glandirana rugosa
TTTTTTAATAATTTTTTACCGGACCAGTAATTCCCCCATTTAGGAAGGCCCCGACTTCACCATTTCTTTTACAGTGAACGTGTATGAGTTCAAACTATAAATGGATATTAAGATCCTCGATCCTCGTTCTTTTTCATGACAATGGTCCCCGTCGCGGGGGGTAGGGACGGCGGCGGAAGGATAGGTACGCGGTCCGGGGAAAGTCCTACGGTCTGTCTACCTAAGGATACCGCCCCCGTCCTCCAAAAAAGTTCGTGGACTGATCTCAGGCTCCGAGATTGATTGGCGGGGAGGCACTTCAGTGTGAAAATAGCGAAAATTCATTCGCTATGGTCACACCCTTTTTTGAAGCCTGTTAGAGCCTCGGACTCTAGTCAGGTGCTTGAAAAAACCTCCTGCCCCCGCCATAGGAATCCATCTGTCTGGCATCCTGAAAGGGGCCTGGCGCATGGATAGGAAGGCGGCGGCAGGGATGGGGGGCGCTGCCCCTGGTAACAGTACTTTTTCTTGCTCCTAGCTCCTAGAATTATAGGTAAATATCAAACTTGAGTATGTGCAAGTGACATTTTCTTTACCACTTCAGCCCCGGAAGGATTTACCCCCTTAATGACCAGGCCATTTTTTAATAATTTTTTGTGATACGCACTGCGTCGCTTTAACTGTCAATTGGGACTTTTTTCCAACGCCTTGGTGTGAAAGGAGCCTTAATGATGTAAAGTAATGCATGCACACAGATGTCATTTTTTACGCTACCTGTGTTTACGCATCCAAAAATGTATTTAAAATGATTACACCAGAGCAGGAAATTGCGACATTTCAGGGTCGTGCAGCACACCTTCATCGGGCATGTAATCACAAATAAAATACGTTTTTGGATGCTAGATCCACAGTGTGCTGATGATATGTGCTTTGACTTGCTTTGATACCGACTCCCAGTGGGTAGTTGCTGCAGCACCCACCTGCTTTAGGGCCAGTTCACACCATAGAATCGCAGTCCGGATGCGTTCCGGATGCTTTTCTGCATGTGCGTTTTTGACGCGTTTCCGATGTTTTTGATGCATTTTTGATGCAGTCCAATGCAGTTTTTTCCCCCTTTTTTTCTTAGGACATGTGAATTCCAGTGCATTTTTGGTGCATGTAGGTGCATTCCAGTGCGTTTTTGGTGCATGTAGGTGCGTTCCGGTGCGTTTTTGATGCATTTTACCGCATTGCAGTACAGTTCAGTGCATGAAAAATGCAGCACGTTCTACTTTTTTTTCTGGAGCTGCAACTGACTGGAACTGACTGCACTGGTGTGAACTATGCCATTGGAAACCATATAACCTACTTTCCATGCGTTTTTGATGCAGAATAAAAACGTACTGGACTGCATGTGGTGTGAATTGGCCCTAAACCACTTCACCCTCGGAAGGATTTCCCACTGTAGGACTAGAGCACTTTTTGTGATTCAGCACTGCACGCTTTAACTGACAATTGCGCGGTCATGTGATGTTGTACCCAAACAAAATTTGTGTCCTTTTTTTTCCCACAAATAGAGCTTTCTTTTGGTGGTATTTGATCGCCTCTGCTTCATTTCTGATCACCGCTATAAACAAAAAGAGAGCAACAATTTTGCAAAAGAAAAAAACAATATTTCTTACTTTTTGCTACAATACAAATCCAAAAAACAAGTATAAAAAAACAAATTTGTTCATCAGTTTTGGTCGATTTATATTCTTCCGCAAATTTTTGGTAACAAAAATTGCAATCAGCATTTATTGATTGGTTTGCGCAAAAATTGCCACGTTTACAAACCATGAGAATTCATTTCTGGCATTTTTAATTTTTTTTTAGTAATGTCGGCGATCTGTGATTTTTATCGGGACTTTGATATTGGGGTGAACACGTCAGACATTTTTGACAATTTTTGGGACCAATGACATTTATACAGCCAACAGAAATTTAAATATCCACTGATTACTGTATAAATGTTATTGGCAGTGAAGGAGTTAACCTGCAAGGGGAGATCTAGGGTTTAACTGTGTTTCCTAAGCGTGTTCTAACTGTGAGGGGGCTGGGCTGTCAGGGGCACCAGAGATCTAACTGATCCCAGTGACAGGGATCAGTAGATCTCTTATATGCCGCCTGACAGAACGGGGAACCGCTGTGTTTACTTAGGCGGTTCCCCGTTCTTACCCTCTGGCAGCTCATCGCGTCTCACCAGCTGACATCGGGTCCTTCCGAGCCACAGGCACACTCCTACAGAGTACGGCGGGCACGAGAGCGCGCCACCGGCGGTGCGCTCTCGCCCCTATCTGCCTGTACGTAAATCGCTGTCTATTTACGGCGATTCGCAAGACAGCGCCGCACTGCCGCAGTAAATATGCTGCACACAGTCGCAAGTGGTTAAAGTATAACTAAAAGCAAAAATTTTTTTTTTACATTTTGGATAGAGTTGAGAGAGATTAGAACACCTGTCAGATTTTATTGCTGCCCGTGTCCCCGTTAAGAAGATTCACCCTCTCTATTTGTCCTGTTTACCATGATCATTGAAAGTGAAAGTAAAAGAAAATCACAAATTTTGGGTTGTCCCCAGAAAAGTAGTAGAGGGGAATTCTTCCAATAGGAACACTATTTCCGGTGACCTGGGGGTCCCCAAGGAATTCCCTAATTTGCCGGGTTTTCCTCTTACTTCCTGTTTGGCTATGGGACAGGAAGTGAAGGGAAATCTTCGCAATAGGACACAGATGGCGATAAAAAATCTGACAGGGGTTATAACCCTCTCTCGCTCTATTCAAAATGAAAAAAAAGTTTTACCATAGTTAGACTTCAAACCATTCCAGGAATGCATGTTATGGGAACATTCTATTTGACTACCTGTTTTCAGGACACTACGTATGTGTCTAGACATGTGCAATTCATTCCAAATTCGATTTTTAACACATTTTTCGAAATTTGTCAATCGGACGAATCCGAATTTCCGAACTTTTCCGAAGATTTTTTGAATTCGATATTCCGAAAACTGGCAAATCCAAAATTCTAAAATATGGAAATTTGGTAATTGGAAAAGCCGAAAATATGAAATTCAAAAAATTTGGAAATCCGAAAATTTGAAAATCTGATAATTTAAAAATCGGAAATAATAACTAACTAATAATAACGTAACTATTTTACTAACTATTAAATTATAGGTATTGGAATTTCCTCAGGGATAAATTTTGTATTTAAGTTTACTAACAGCCAAATTTGAAAGGAAATTCCAATACCTATAATTTAATAGTTATTCATTAGTTAGTTATTATTTCAAATTTTCTTTCTTATTTTAGAATTTCTGAATTTCAAATTTCCGAATTTCCGACTTTTCTGAATATCAGATTTTTTACTTTCGAATTTCCAACTTTTTGAATTTCGGCATTTTTGAGTTCTGAATTCCCTGAATTTCCAATTTCCGAATTCCCCGAATTTCCGCAAAAATAAAAAAACAGACGGAACGAAAACAAACAAATTTTTCAGCCATGTATACAGCCGCCTTCATCCATTCATGTCTATGGGTGGCTGTACGCAGCACCAGGACATTTGGACACCAAAATTACCTCGGCTGTTTATGCTACATGGGCATGAGCCCTTGTGAATGTAGCCCTTGTTGCTTATGATAATATTTTCTGCTTGCAGATATGTATATAACATGTTCATAATATTATAATGATAATCTCTCACTCAAAAATCACAGCAGCACACCCTCTTTTGAGTGAAAGCTTGCATGTTTCTGCAGAAGCTAGGATGATTTGGTCACAGTATTCTCTCTCTGTTACGTTTCTAAGCACACCTTTTTTATCCATAGACAAAGTTCGGATGCATTGTATTGTTTCATCTCGGGTGTGTCATTTACAAGGGTTGGTCTAAAGCAGGCTGGGAAATTACAGTTTCCACTCAAACTTTGGAGGCGGTTTTTATGTGAATTAAATCATTCACATTTTTTTAAACTGAATATGTAGAAAAAGATGCACACCAGCCTGTCTGCTGAATAAATGGAATAGGTGAAACTTAGAGGCGGTGCTCTAACAAATTATCCAACTTGTCTTGAACTACGTAACTTCTGGTTTCTTTAACCACCTCAGTACCGGGCACAAAACCCCCTTCTTGTCCAGGCCATTTTTCAGCTTTCAGTGCTATCACACTTTGAATGACAATTACTCAGTCATGCAACACTGTACCCGTATGAAATTTGTGTCCTTTTTTTTCACACAAACAGAGCTTTCTTTTGGTGGTATTTAATCACTAGGGTTTTGTTATTTTTTGTGCTATAAATAAAAAAAGATTGAACATTTTGTGAAAAATGCCTTTTTCTTTGTTTCTGTGACAAAATTTTGCAAATTAGTAATTTTTCTTTGTACATTTTGGCCAAAATTTATACTGCTACCTATCTTTGGTAAAAATAACCCAAATAAGTGTATATTATTTGGTCCTTGTGTAAGTTATAGAGTCTACAAGCTATGGTGCCAATCATTGAAAATTGATCGCACCTGATCACACCTGATATACTGACGGCCTATCTCATTTCTTGAGACCCTAACATGCCAGAAGAGTACAAATACCCCCCAAATGACCCCTTTTTGGAAAGTAGACATTCCAAGGTATTTAGTAAGAGGCGTGGTGAATTTTTTGAAGTTGTAATTTTTTTCCCACAATTCTTTGCAAAAATGAAGATTTTTTCTTCTTTTTTTTTCCCACAAAATTGTCATTGTAACAGGTTATTTCTCACACCCAGCATATGCATACTGCAAATTACACCCCAAAACACATTCTGCTACTCCTCCTGAGTATGGCGATATCACATGTCTGAGGCTTTTTCACAGCCTGGCCACATACAGAGGCTCAACAATCAGGGAGTGCCGTCGGGTATTCTAGGGACATAAATTACACATCTAATGTCATGACGACCTATCACATTTTTGAAGGCCCTGGAGCACCAGAACAATGGAATTGCCCACAAAATGACCCCATTCTGGAAATCAAACACCCCAATTAATAATCTATGAGGCATAATGAGTCTTTTGAATGGTTCATTTTTTTACACAAAGTTGTCCATTTATAAGATATTTCCAACACATAGCATGTACATAGCAAAAATGCACCCCAAAATACATTCTGCTATTCCTCCTGAGTATGGCAATACCACATGTGTGAGACTTTTACATAGCCTGACCACATACAGAGGCCCAACATTGAACTAGTACCTTCAGGTGTTCTACAAGCATAAATTACACATCTCATTTCTCAACCCCCTATTACACTTTTGAAGGTCCTGGAGCACCAGCACAATGGAATTGCCCACAAAATTACCCCATTTTGGAAAGCAAACACCACAATGTTTAATGTATGAGGCATAATGAGTCTTTTGAACATGTCATTTTTTTCCAGTAGTTTTTGGAAAATGTGGGAAAAAAATGAAAAACGTTTTTATTTTTACACAAAGTTGTCCATTTATAAGAGGTTTCCAACACATAGCATGTACATAGCAAAAATGACACCCCAAAATACATTCTGCTACTCCTCCTGAGTATAGCGATGCCAAATGTGTGAGACTTTTACAGGTGATGTTTACTCATGGGTGTGACGGTCACTGACAGGTGACTGGCGATGGTCACCGATGGGTGACTGGCGGTGGTCACTGATGGGTGACGGGTGACTGGCGGTGGTCACTGATGGGTGACAGGTGTCTGGCGGTGGTCACTGATGGGCGACGGGTGTCTGGCGGTGGTTACTGATGGGTGACTGGTGGAGGTCACTGATGGGTGACCGTGACGGGTGTCTGGCAGTGATCACTGATGCGTGATAGGTGACTGGCAGTGGTCACTGATGGGTGACGGGTGACTGGCGGTGGTCACTAATAGGTGATGGGTGACTAGCGGTAGTCCCTGACGGGTGACGGGTGTCTGGTGGTGGTCACTGATGGGTGACTGGTGGTGGTCACTGATGGGTGACGGGTGACTGGTGGTGGTCACTGATGGGTGACTGGTGGTGGTCACTGATGGGTGACTGTCGGTGGTCACTGATGGGTGCCGGGTGTCTGGTGGGGGTCACTGATGGGTGACGGGTGACTGGTGGAGGTCACTGATGGGTGACCGTGACGGGTGACTGGCGGTGGTCACTGATATGTGATGGGTGACTGGCGGTGGTCACTGATGGGTGACGGGTGACTGGTGGTGGTCACTGATGGGTGCGGCGTGTCTGGCGGTGGTCACTGATGGGTGACGGGTGTCTGGCGGTGGTCGCTGATGGGTGACCGGTGTCTGGCGGTGATCACTAATGGGTGACTGGTGGTGGTCACAGATGTGTGATGGGTGACAGGTGACTGGCGGTGGTCACTGATGGGTGACGGGTGACTGGCGGTGGTCACTGATGGGTGACTGGTCACAGTCACTGATGGGTGATGGGTGACTGGCGGTGGTCACTGATGGGTGACGGGTGACAGGCCACGGGTGACTGGCGGTGTTCACTGATGGGTGACGGGCCATGGTCAGTGATATATGACAGGTGACAGGCCACGGTCAGTGTTGGGTGACAGGCCACTGATGTGTGGCGGTTGACACACCATGGTAACTGATGGGTGACACATCAGGTCACTAATGGGTGTCGGCCGGCGGCTGATACCAGTGGCGGTGACAGGCAGTGTTCCCTGGGAACACGTCGCCACCAACACGCACGTGCAGCAGGCTCCCGATCGCGCGCATGCGCCGTGCGAATGGGGGAAGTGCCATTTGTGATCAGATCACATGGCAAACAGCCATGGCCAATGGCTGTTCACCCCCGTCGGTAACGCGGTGTGTCCTGGGGACGCGCCGACACCGACAGAGCCTGGATGCGCGTGCCCGATCGTGCGCAATCCCGGCTTAAAGGGGCGACGTCATATGACGTCTGCCCGGGAACAAGAGCCGCACTGCTCCACCGTCATTTGACGGTGGGCGGATGGCAAGCGGTTAAACTATCAGGAATTGGAGATTTTGACGAATTGCTGTTTGGACACAACACCGGCAACCAAATACAGGCTGGTGCACAATATTATGAGCGGAGATTGTTACCCGGCTCCGATACTAACCAACAAAATGGCCGCCTCCGAGGTGGAAACAACTTTGTCCTCGTTAGCTGCTGTACTGTCAAAAAAGATAAATCTTCCTGTAGCGGATTGTATTTGGATGCCAATGTTGTGTCCAAATGGCAATTTGTTAAAATCTCCAATTGCTGATGGTTTAAAGAAACCTGAAATAAGTTTCTGAGGAGTTGGCCAACTTGATAGAACACCGGTATACAAGCATTGTGCAATCACAAATACATTTCCTGATTTTTAAACTTTAGTTGGTTGTTGTTATCCATCAAAAGGTTACCTTGGTGTGGTCTCAGGTAAACCATAAAAACCTTTGAAATATCCTAACATACCTTTTTTTTTTCTGGCATACACTTAGCTAGTATTCATTACATAAATAAATAAATTTATAGCTTTAAATCTGGGTAGTCTTCCTATTTATTTTGTACTTGCATTGCTGATTTTTTCTGTATTGGGAGTTCCCATATTAGCTGTGGGCATGTGAAGCCCACTCGCACCCTCCTCGAGTCTCTTCCTGCATAAGGCGCATGGTAACCACCATGCACCTCTTGATCTCGAGTGTATGTCTCGTTGCCATAACAACGGGTGGCGACAGAGGAAGGTCCCGCCTTGTTGTTATGGCAACATAGATAACATGTCTCTTCCCCACAAAATCATTTCTTGTCTGGAAATAATGCGATTTTACAGCTCAGGGATGCCCACTGACTTAGGCGTTATGTTGGCTGTGATACGTTACAGTCCATTAAACATAGTGGTGAGGGTCATGCAATCTCCTCCGACTGTCTTCCTCCCCCCGAATAGAAATAGAGTAACTCCTTTCGAGTTTTCCAGATTTACGGATCACAACACACTCCTTCCGGATAGCCTGGCCAAGACTCTATTCATTCTTAAGCTCCAGGAATCTTTCCCACTGGCTGCTATCCGGTCCCCTCAAGGGTTTAGACATGTGGAGGTATTCCCAGGTCATGTCATCCTCATACTCCTCCCTGGAGTTCTCCACAATGTCCATGATCTGAGGTGATACGTATGGGAAATCTAGGCTGCACTCCAGAGCAACTCTTCGCTGGACTTCTCACTGGTACCGGGAGAGCCCAGGCAAGCTCTTCACCTTCCCTCTCCCCGGCCGAACTAAAGTATCCAGTGATTTAACCACCTGCTGGTGATAGGTTGCTGCTCTGGTCTGGGAGGTGGAGGGCCTATTGTAAAAGAGGTGGCTGCAGACACTAGGGGTTCCTGGTGCAGGGCTCAGTTGTGGTGAGGGTCCAGACTCGTCCCCCTCCAATGGGGGAAGCCCCCGTCACCCACTCTTCCTCTGACCCCTCACTGGGAGACGACCACTCCACTAAGTGTTCCAAGGACCTGAACTCCGCCACCAGTCTGGATGACTCCTATGGCCCTTTCCCCAACATCCCCAGCTAGCTCCTCTGGGGACTCTCTTCCCTCCGCTGCTTGCTCCAGCTCCCCTGGGATGGCCACGGGGTAAGCTATGGCTGGCATTTCAGGGACCCCGGATTCCCACATGGTAGCACTATGGTACCCAGGACACCAGCCTGGCTGCAGGCCATGACAGCCTCCTCTCTTCCCGCATCCTTCACTTTCACGGGGGAGTCCCTAGGCCGCAACTCCTCCTCGCCATTGGGGGGTGAGACCATGCCCGGCTCGGCGCTCCGAGGTCTCCACGGCTGCAGAAAGCGCTTTCCGGATGACAGGTCCACATGGTAGTACTGTGGCCCCTGCTGCACGGACCCTAACCGGGTGAGTGGCTCGTCACAATGGCCGCACCGGGCCCAGGCAGTGACGGCTGCGGTCGGGATCCAGCAGTCCGAGCAGATCAGGCACAGCAGCTCCTCTCCATCAGTCACCCCAATGCGAGTCCCCCGCATGGCTTCAACCGGACCCCCGTGTCTATCAGGGTCCTCTCCAGCTTATCCAGCAACCACATTAGTGCATACAAGGGCTGACCACCTTCCGCCATCTTCCTCTTTTGTGTGGTGTCTGCTGCTATCTGCAAGCGCTGAAACCCACACATTACAAGACAAGCTGGGGCCAAAAGTCCTGATAAGCAGGCTTGCTGCATGTCATGTAGCTGTAACCCCTTGTGCGAAGCATAAAACTTTGCAGGTACGCAAGACACTAGCAGAACTTGTCCCGACTTGCTGACTTAGCTGGTGGTTGCCGGTAGCAACAGTAATTTACGTGGTTGCCACAGGTTACAGCACATGGTAACAAAGTCACCGAATTGCAAGATGATGCACGTGTCCGCCCCAATGCCGGTTGAAGTGAGTGGGCAAACAGGATCAGCAATTGGCGAATGCTCTCACCGGTTACTATGGACAATGGCACACTTGTGAGAATTTGCAGTTTAGCAGGCAAACACACAAGTCCTTCCTCCGGGATCAATCCACATTGACAATAAAACAATCACAGTTCCTGGCTCATTTCTCTTCTCTTGCTAGGGGTAACGACTGGCAGCTTTGCAGGTGAATCCCAGACGAGCACCCCAAGTGTAACCATGTGCTCCCTCGGAGGTGGCTGATTGTTGTGGTTCACCTGACACCCTGCCCTCAGTCACACAATTTTCCTCACATCCGGAGTCACGGAATAGGCCGGTACTTTGTTTTGTTGTTTTATTAGGGGAATAAACTTGGATAGGGAAAGGGATTGCTGTGGGATGCCCCATGAAATTGTGCACAAAGATCTTATATATACATTGACGCTATATACACTCCTCTTCCTCCAGCACTAATACTTGCTGACCATTCCTCTCCTGAGTTCTCTCCTGCACACTGCTTGCTGTTCCAGGCCTGAAAGGCAATTTATCAGACCTCCATGACACCTCTTCCTCCTCCATAGCTAGCACATGGCATTACCATGTGCCAATACAAGCAAGGGCACGGGCTCCCAGTTGTGAAGCCACGGGTCCTCATTTGTGTAGCTAAGTAGGTTGGTGCTAGCTGGGCCTGGGTGAACTACTACTCCCAGCCCATCTTCTTCTAGGCCTACCTTGCTGTCCCGTGACACTCCTCCCCCTGACTGGCTCCTCTGACCTCCACAGACTGTCCACTATCTCTTCCAGCCTGCTCCAGGATCTGTCACTCACTGACACAGGTGGATCCTTTAAAGAGTCTTTAGTGTAGCCTCTCTGCTGCTCTCTTGCTCCCTTGTGCTGCTCCAGGAACCGACTCCATTCCTGGCTGCACTTGAGCCTCCAGGCCTCAAGGTCACCCCCCCAGATTGGGGGCTCCCTCCCGGGTGAGGCTTCCACAGCACCTCTGCTACATTCTCCACTCTTCCACCAGACACTCTCCTCACCTGACTGGGCTGTCCTAGGGTATTTAAGGAGGCGTGCCCCCTGTCAATCCAGATTGGGGATTGGTCAGGGCTCCTTAGAACACCCAGATGATTACAACTCCCCTCCAGCCTCTCTCTCCAGAATATTGCAGCACCTTCTGGAAAGAAGTAGGAGGACTTGGTAACCTCATCCTGGAATTGCCCAGTCCTACCTGAGCCACTCCCAGCCCAGAAATCAAAACAATCAGGCCTGCTCTCAGTCAGGCCTGATTAAATTTTACCTTACCCTCACATACTCTAACAGCACAGTCAACGCTGTCCTCTTTTGAACTGGCTACTACTGAAGAGATTACTTAACTTTTTTCAGATGCCCATCTAACCAGTTGTCCCCTGAATCCTGTTCCCTCGCAACTACTACGGTCACCCTCCTATTCTATCCTATGCTCCCTCACTCATATCTTCAATCTCTCCCTCTCTAGTGGCACCTTCCCCTCCCCTCTAAAACATGAGCAGATCACTCCCATACTTAAAAAGTCCTCACTGGACTCCACAAACCTGAACAAGTTAAGACCCATCTCATTGCTCCCATTCACCTCTAAACTTCTAGAACACTTAGTCTACAACCGTCTTAGCTCTTATCTCAGTGAAAATAACCTTCTTGACCCCTTACAGTCTGGCTTTCGTTTGCAACATTCCACAGAAACTGCCTTACTAAAACTCACTAACGATTTACTAATTGCTAAAACCAATGGCCACTAATCCATAGTCTTATTGCTTGACCTCTCTGCGGCCTTTGATACTTTTGACCACCCGCTCCTTCTCAATAAACTCCGTTCCCTCCAAGATTCTGCTCTATTCTGGTTCTCCTCCTACTTATCACAGCGCTCCTTCAGTGTTACCTACAACTCTGTCTCCTCCTCTCCACTGCCCATTTCTTTTGGGGTCCCCCAAGGCTCTGTTCTTGGACCCCTTCTCTTCTCTATCTACACCTCCTTCCATGGTCACTTGATAATCGCCCACAATTTCCAATACAATTTATATGCCGATGACACCAAAATCTGTCTACTCCTCACCTCACTCCTTCACTCTCATCTCGCATTACTAACTTACTAGCTGACATATCAGCATGGATGTCACACCACTTCCTTAAACTATATCTCTCTAAAACTGAGCTGGTAATATTTCCTCCTGCCCATGCCCCCCCCGCCATGACTTTTTCATCAAAATCAATAATGCAACCATCAGTCCCTCCCCTCATGCCAGGGTACTAGGTGTAGTCCTAGACTCTGACCTGTCCTTTCAACCTCAAATCCAATTGTTATCAAAAGTTTGTAGACTTCACCTCCGTAACATTTCTAAATATGCCCCTTTTTAACAAATAAAACCATTAAGCTACTCATTCACTCCCTTGTTATCCCTCACCATTGCAACTCTTTTCTCATTGGCCTCCCTCTCCATAGGCTATCCCCTCTTCAGTCTATCATGAATGCTGCTGCCAGAATTATCCATCTTACCAACCTCTCAGTGTCTGCCACCACTTTTCTCCAATCCCTACACTGGCTCCCAATCGCCCAGCGAATTCAATTCAAAATACTAACCACAACATACAAAGCCATTCACAACTCTGCCCCGAGCTACATCACCAATCCTGTTTCCAAATATCACCCAAACTGTCCTCTCCATTCCTCCCAAGACCTCCTACTCTCAAGCTCCCTCATCTCCTCCTCCCATGCTCATCTCCAGGAGTTCCCCAGAGCCTCTTCCATCCTCTGGAACACTCTACCTCAACCTGCCCGCCTATCTGCTTCTCTTGCTACCTTCAGGCAATCCCTGAAAACTCATCTCTTTAGGGAAGCCTATCACACCTCCAACTAATCTTTTACCTCTTCCATCAACTCACTCCCACAGTTAGAACCTTTTGTACTACCTGCCCCACCCTATTAGATTGTAAGCTCTTCTGAGTAGGGCCACCTTGACCCTCTTGTATTTTATTGTATTGTAACTGTATTGTCTCCCTTTTACATTGTAAAGCACTGCATAACATGTTAGCTCTATATAAATCCTGTATAATAATAATATTAATACTCTAGCTCCCACTTACCAGGGGGCGCTACGTAACTAAGCTAAGATTTTTTTCAGTTAGTTTCTTAAAACATTTGGACCCCTTAAAGTGATTGTAAAGGCTTGTTTTTTTTCAAAATAACAAACATGTTATACTTACCTCCTCTGTGCTGGATTTGCACAGAGCAGCCCAGATCCTCCTCTTCTCGGGTCCCTCTTTGTAGCTCCTGGCCCCTCCCTCCTATCGAGTGTGCCCTCAGCAAGTAGCTTGCCGCAGGGGGCACCCGAGACGAGTCAGAGCTCCTTGTATCCATTCAGACATGGAGCCTCGACCCAGCCCCGCCCCTCTCTCCCCTGATTGGCTGACTGACTTTGATTGACAGCCGCGGGAGCCAATGGCATTGCTGCTGTGTCTCTGCCAATCAGGAGGAGAGTCCTGGTTGGCTAAGACACTTGTGGACATCACTGGAGAGAGAAGGGGCCCAGATAAGTAATTGGGGGGGGGTGCTGGGGGGGCTGCTACACACAATATGTTTTTTATCTTAATCCATAGGCCTGCATGCTCTGGTTACTCTATTCATTCCTATGGAGAATTCGTATTCCACTGGATCAGTAGATTTTGAGAAGTGGCTTTGCGACTTTATTTGGTAAGATTGGTACCAAATGAGCATAAGACAGAAGGGCTGGGGTACAAAAAGCTTTACATAAACCATGTTGCCAGATTATTAATGCCAACAAACTTCCCACAATATTATATGTGCAGTTAGCCCACTTAAGGCATTGTATTTACCAGTTAAAGTGATTGTAAAGTCTCTTTTTTTTTTTAAATAACAAACATGTTATACTTACCTCCTCTGTGCAGTTGGTTTTGCACAGAGCAGCCTGGATTCTCCTTTTTTGGGCCCCTCTTCTTCTCTCCTGGCCCCTCCCTCCTATCGAGTGCCCCTCAGCCAGCAGCTTTCTATGGGGGCACCTGAGCCGAGTCAGAGCTCCGTGTGTCCATTCAGGCACGGATTCCCGACCCGGCCCTGCCCCTCTCTCCCCTGATTGGCTAACTGACTTTGATTGACAGCTGCGGGAGCCAATGGTGCTGCTGCTGTGTCTCAGCCAATCAGGAGGAGAGTCCTGGAAGGCTAAGACACTCGTGAACATCGCTGGAGAGAGGTGGGGCTCAGGTAAGTAATTAGGGGGTGCTGGGGAGACTGCTACACCCAGAAGGTCTTTTATCTTAAGGTGTTACTAAACCCAAAACAGTAAAATTAGCCTGTATATGCAGAATAGCATGCTTGTCATACTCACTGTGGAACTTAAGGGGTTAATACTCTGTATTGTGTAAAAAAGCTCTATGATCCTGTGTGGACAGATCCTCCCCTCCTGCAGGGTCTCTCTTGGCAAGGCCAGATAAGACACAGTAAGGGTAGTCTACCTGAACATGTTCAGTTTGGTCTCCATTGCTGGGGAGAACATTTGCTGTTTTGAGCTGAGCTATTCAGGTCACATGATATTGACACACATTGGGAGGGTGCATGTGATCAACACAGGGCCAATCAGGCAGAGTCACTGGTCCTGGATCCTGACGGGACAACTGTGGGAGAAATGAAAACTCCTCCTACAAGCTTTACTAGGAAGTGATAGAAGTCACATGATTGCTATATACAGCTGATGAAAAAAGGTGTTTATCAGTATATATTTATTAAAATAATTGCATTTCCATGTTCTGTGTACTGTGGGAGACCATCTATAGTAAACACAGAGTCCTGGGTTTAGTAACACTTTAATGCATAGAATGCATTAAGATAAAAAACCTTCTGTCTTTACAACTCATTTAAAGCCTCCCTTGTGTAGACATTCAAATGCCCTGAGAATGCTGCTGGGCGCTGCCATTTTGGATGTAATGTCAGCAGCTTCATCAGACTAGCAGCTGTTACTCAACTGACTTTGCTTCTTCCCTTGCAGCTACATAAAAGGTTATGTAGGAAGGTGAGGGAAGAGACAGAGGTGCTGGGCCAGCACAGACAGTAATTAGACATTCCTAGAAGAGGAGTGACATTGCAGGAAGCATGGGGCAGTGATGGGGAACTGACTTTTCCGGAAGATGTAGTCAAATTAACTATCAGGTTTAAAGGCATGTTACATGTAAATTCATTCTTAAAAGCGGAGTTCCACCCAAAAGTGGAACTTCCACTTTAATGGAAGGTGACCCCCCGACATGCTACAATTGGCATGTTTGTTTTTTTGAGGGGTGACCAGGGACCCTGTTTTCACAGGGTCCCGGGTCCACTTCCTCCCCTGGTGCCACGGCTCCAGGAAAGAAGTCCACCTTCCCCCCTTCCTCTTGGCGATCTTCTGGGACACG
Source organism: Glandirana rugosa (assembly GCA_018402905.1). Taxonomy (NCBI): domain Eukaryota; kingdom Metazoa; phylum Chordata; class Amphibia; order Anura; family Ranidae; genus Glandirana; species Glandirana rugosa. Next base: position 895,376 of record BLSH010230327.1, read on the forward strand.
TCACAGGTCCCAGAAGATACACCGGCCAGCCACAAGCACAGCGCGACTCGCGCAGTGCGTGCCCGGCTTTGAAGCCAAAGCCGGGTGCCCACACCTGTGATGCCGACGTCTCTAGGAGGGGGGGCAAAGAGCGAGCCCATCAATCAATTGACGGCTCCCCGGCAAAGTAGATCCGCGCTGTAGCCATCAATCTACTATAGTGCGGATCTGAAGTGGTTAATATTAAAAAAAAAACCCTGTAAGTAGTCATTTAACATTCTTGATATTTCTGTGCTTTTGTCTGTAATTTTTGAAGATGGTGACAGGGAATTAACACAAGTGTAAATGTTCTCATACAACATTTCTCACTTTTCTCTTCAGAAATACATGGGCGTGTATACTCCATAAAATATTTCAGGAGGATGGAACTCCATAGTGCAGGTGTTGCATCATCACAGGCTGGCCTGTTGGTGGAGGAGGTAGGTTCCATACCCTACCCTAAAAAATGGGTACCCCAGTTCCATTTTTAATGACAGATCTCTCAGTGTTTTGGTCAGTGTCGTTGGTGTACAGAGTGCTTTCCTAAAGTAGAATTTTAGCCTCGGGATATAAAATTGGCAGACAGGCAGGATTTTTAATGCAGAAGAGACATGTTTTGTTTCTTCTGCACTAAAGCTACCCACCTGCCTGTCCACCCTTGTACAGTGAGTTGCGCATGTGCAGCTCCCTGTACAAATTTGGCAATGCCGAATCTGACTGAAGTCCCCCGCATTTAACATGGCTTCCTATGGGTCACGCTCCCATCTGTCCATTTTATGGAAAGGGCCGGGGACTTTTTCTAGTTTTTGGTTCCATAGGCTTCGATGGATCAAAATTGTGTATTAAAAAATGCAAAATGCATCTGGAATATGCAAACTGCAACCTGCATAGGTGTGAAGTGGGCCAAATGCCCGGTATACACGATGAGATTATTGGGCGAATGATCGCCTGTTTTTTTTTGCATGCTAATCTGAGATCGAATTGGAAGAGTTTACTTTAGTCATGAAAATTCTCTCACGACAGAATAAAAAATTGGAAGCGATGTGATGTGTTGTAGTATATCTGTATTGTATTTTCGAACAACAGCTGTACTGATGAAACTACAATAGGGCACCACACGAGAAAAAAATTTTTGCATGTCTGATCATGTCCAGTCAGAAAACATCGGATGAACTGTCATGATCGGCTCTCAAAAGCTCTGTACTAACGAAACGATTATTGCACGATCGATTTGAAAGCGGTATTTTCCATACGATTTTCTGATCGTGTGTAAGGGGCTTAAGTTAGAAGCTGATTGGTTACTATGCACAGCTGCACCAGATTCTGGGTGCACCAGTTTTATTAAATCCCCCCCATAATATTGTGGTGTATGGTGTTCATACATGCACATTATTGTAATCCCATAACTCTCTGGGGTTGATTTACTGCAGGCAATTAGGCTGTTTACTTTGTATTTGGAATTATTATTTTGCAAAGGACTTTTCCCTTAGCTTAGTGAATGGGGTGAAGCTCTGCTGATTTCCATCATCCAATTACATGGAAGCAAAAATACTGTTCTTTTTTATTTTCCTTGCACATGATTGGTTATTCTTTGCAAAGTAAATTCCCACCACATTTAGGCGAAAGCTGGCCATACATTATACAATTTTCTTGTTCAATTTCCTTTAGATTTACCTTTAACCACTTTCCGCCCTGCCTATAGACAAATGAAGGCTGGGCAGTGGTTCCATTACCCTGACTGTACGTCATATGACGTCTTCAAGATAACCTGCGATCGCGCGCCCGCGGGGGCGCGCATTGCAGCGATCAGTGGTGTGGTGGCTCAGTTGAACCCACCGCATTACCGATCTTGGTAAAGTGCTTCCATCAGAAGCTCTTTACCACATGATCAGCCATGACCAATCACGGCTGGTCTCGGTGTAACAGGAAGAGCCATTTATCGGCTTTTCCTCTACTTGCGTCTGCAGACGCGAGTAGAGGAGAGCCGATCGGCTGCTCTCCTGACAGGGGGGTCTGCGCTGATTGTTTATCAGCACAGCCCCCCCTAGGGTCGCCACCCTAGGCCACCAGAGAGCCCGCCCAGGGACCACCAGGTAGAGCCCACCCAGGGACCACTAGGCAGCTGACCAGGACCACCAGGGAGCCAATCAGGGAGCCCACCCTAGACCACCAGGTAAGGGGCACAGTGTCCAACATGGATGCCACCAGATTCCAATTTCAGATGCCACCCTAGACCACCAGGAAATGACAACCTAACAGTGCCCTCTAGCAGTGCCACCTATCATTTCCCACCAGTGCCACCTATCAGTGCCAACCAGTGCCACCTATCAGTGCCCACCAGTGCTACCTATTAGTGCCACCTATCAGTGCCCATCAGTGCCACCTATCAGTGCCCAGTGCCACTTATACATGCCCATCAGGGCCGCTTATCAGTGCCCGTCAGTGCTGCATATATTTGCCACCTATCAGTGCCCCACAGTGCTGCTTATCAGTGCTGCCGATCAGTGCCTATCAGTGCTGTATATAAGTGATTCATCATCAGTGCCCATCAGTGCGGCTTCATTGGCGCCCATCTGTGATGGAGAAAATGTACTTATTTACAAAGCTTTGTGACAGAAACAGAGAAAACAACAATTTTCTGTCTTTTTTTATTTGTAGCGCAAAAAATAAAAACCGTAGAGGTGATCAAATACCACCAAAAGAAAGCTCTATTTATGGGAACAAAATGATACAAATTTTGTTTGGGTACAGTGTAGCATGGTGGTTGGTGGTTGTCGGGGTCTGCGGGCGGGGGCTTATCATAATCTGTAAACCGGGGCCCCAGATCCAGGCCCCCCACCCTATGTGAATGAGTATGAGGTATATTGTACCCCTACCCATTCACCTAAAAAATAGGTGTCAAAGTGTATAGCCATGGGGTGGGGCCACCCGATGACATCCCCTGGAGGCCCCACCCCTTTGTGATGTCACCGCCCCATCATGCCCCATGCAGGGATGCCACAATGGGCGGGGCCTCCAGATGATATCACCGGGTGGCCCCGCCCCATGGCTATATAATTCATGGCACACGGTGGACCTAGCATTAAGGTGGGAGAGAGCGTTGAGTCAACATTGGAGGAAGAACAGAGGAAGAACAGAGTGAGAACAGAGGGAGAAGACAGCGGAGAGAGGAGACCCGGCAGAAGAGGGAGAAGACAACACAGAGAGGAGGAGAACTGGAGAGGGGGAGAAGACAGCACTGAGAGGAGGGAGAAGAAATGGAGGATGAAGACATCACTGGAGGGAGAAGAATTCGGAAGAGACGCTGGAGCTGCCTTAATAAATTACTTTAAAAACCTGTGTACTGTGTTTATTTTTGACACTTTTTTAGGTGAATGCATAGGGGTGCTGTGTATCCCATACTCTTTCACATAGGGTGGGGGGTTGAAATCTGGGAACCCCTTGTTAAACCCCCCCGCCTGTAGACTCCAACAACTACCGGCCAGGGCTGTCGGGAAGAGGCCCTTGTCCTTATAGACACAGGGGGGCAAGGTGCTTTGGGGTGGGGGGCACTCCCCCCCCCCATGTTGAAGGCATGTGGCCTGGTATGGTCCAGGAGGGGGGCGCTCGCTCCCCCCCATTTTCTGACCTGCATGTTTGGATAAGGGTCTAGTATGAATCGTGGGGAGGACCCCACGCCATTTTTTTGGCGTGGGGGTTCCCCTTTAAATCCATACCAGACCAAAAGGTCTGGTATCATCCTGGGGGTGAACCCCACGCCAATTTTTTTTTCATTTTAGGTGGGGGGTCCCCCTTCAAGATCCTCAGCACACAAGTCGTACTGCAAGTTGGATCATCATGATCCGACTTCTGGTGTGACTTCAATTCAAAACAATGGGCTCCCATAGGGAACCACTGATTTTGAATAGAGGCAGAGAAACGCTGCTAAAAGCTAGCACAGCTAATTGCGCATTGACGCCAATGCAAAACGCTGCTAAAATCACATTTTTAACGCCGCTTTTTCCTGGCGTCAGAACTAGCTTTGCAGCTCGTTTTTCTAACGCACCGTATGCATGAGGCCTAAGTCTCAGACATAGTAATTAAAATTGAACAATGGAAATATAAATCTATTAAAAGTAGGCCTAAACATATATACTAATTCATAGATTGTGACAGATTCTTTCTAAAGCGAAATGTTTTTTATTTTTCAGATGAGCCTGTGAAGCAGTTGTATGTGTCTACCAGTGATCAAAGGTCCTCTTTATAACTTCCTGTAGTTGACTATAAAACAGGCTGACTGGGACAAAATACGTTATAAAATGTACTATCTTTAAAGTTGTAATCCTTTTGTTCAGAATGCTACATACGTTGCCGATTATATACTGTATTTCATTCTGCATATGGAATTACAGATTGTAATGGCAGGGATGTAAAACTCTACATTCATATCTGCATGAAATGTGATATTTATATAATTACCTGCCCAGCATGCAAAGACAGAAATTTAAATTCAAATGATAACATGTATACCACCTATGTGTGTGTACTAACCCTTGATCATAGTCAGCTTCTGTTTATTTCTGGGTGTGGACAAGGCTGGCGTTCCAAATTATAGCTTTAGCATTCGCTGGCTGAGTGCCACTAATCACACCCTTTTATTCTAGGGACATTTTCACAGTTTTATTCAGCATTAGGCAGTATCACTACTATGGCCAAATGCTGAAAGTTGCAGTAGGAAATACTATATAGCAGAAAAGCATTGTTAGGGATTACACAGATGCAGGGCTTCTAATGTTTCACTGGGAATTTACTGTAAAGAATAATGACTTGTGTGTGTGAGTGTTATTGTTGCTTGGCAACAGAGCATTCTTATCGTAAAACCTCAAAGTTTCTTGTGGACACCTAGTACAGAGTCCAATATCTTTAGTTTCTCCAGAAGAACTGCCTATTTACATATTGTGTAGGAAAAACTGAAACTCAAGTATACGTGCAGGCAAAGGGCTAAATAAAAATATGCACAAACTGTCCTAACTACCATATAGTTTGTAATTCTGTTCAGATGATTTTCTAATCCAAACAACCCTGTCAGAGAATATACAAGATCTTGTTAATGTATTTTTCTTCACTCTAGTTAAAGCAATACAGTTTAGTTAAAATTATACTAAAGTCTTGTGTTTTTTTTGTTTACAAATAACAAACAAAAATACTTACCTGCTCTGTGCAGTGGTTTTGCACAGAGCAGCCCAGATCCTCCCCTTCTCTGGTCCCTCGCTGGCGCTCCTGGCCTCTCCTTTCTGCTGAGTGCACCCACAGCAAGCAGCTTGCTGTGGAGGCCCCCGAGCCGAGCCGCAGCTCTGTGTGTTCATTCAGACACAGAGCCATGGCTCAGCCCCGCCCCATTCCCTCTCTCTCCTAATTTGGCTCACTGACTTTGATTGACAGCAGTGGGAACCAATGGCACCCCATTGCTGCTGTCTCGGCCAATGAGGAGAGAGAGTCCCGAACAGCCGAGACTATTGTGCTACATCATTGGATCGACACGGGGCTCAGGTAAGTATTAGGGGGGCTGCTGCACACAGAAGGTTTTTTTTATCTTAATGCATAGAATGTATTAGGATAAAAAACCTTCTTACTTTAAAACCACTTTAAGGCATAAAATGCATCAAGGTGAAGAACCTTCTGAGTTTAGAACCACTTTAAGGCATAGAATGCATCAAGGTAAAAAAACTTCTGACTTTAGGACCACTTTAAGCCTGTGGTTATATAGTGAACAAGTCACAGCTCATATGTGAGGTTTTCTTTGTGCTCTCTACTCCAATCAACAAGCTTTAAGCTACAAAACACTCAGGTGTGAAGGGGGCCTTAGAAATATCTAACATTGCATTAGGACTACATAACACACCCCTCTCTTCTCCATAACAGAGGGAGGTGTCTTGAAGTTCACAGAGATTGCAGGGAATGCTGATAATTGATAACAGATAACAGTCCAGAGACACACACAGACAGTGCAGGGAGTTATCAGCTCACAAGACTTCTGGTTAGATGAACGGCTATTGTATTTTGCACTTGTCAAACAGATATAATAAAAGGCTTTCAATGGTTTATTTAATAGACCAAGGGGAAATAAATAACAGAAATGTACTGATAGAGGTAACATACACTTTAAAGCCAAACTCCAGGAAATCTGAAAATTCTTCCTTGCAGTGGGGCTGTACAGGGGTTCACTGCATTTTAGGGAGAATAAAAGCATTGTACTTACATGGTAGACTAACTATTACTAGATTGGGGTATGTCTACCTGTGGGGTTATCTCAAGCGTAGAATTGAGCGAACACCTGGACGTTCGGGTTCTGCTGGTCCGTCTGAACTTCGGGACAAAGTCCGGGTCCGGGTCCGGACGGAACCCGAACGATCGCACGGACAACGAACCCCATTGAAATCAATGGGGACCCGAACTTTTAGGCACAAAAATGGCTGTAGGAAAGTCCTGGAAAGCCCCAGAGGGCTGCAAAAGGAAGTAAAATGGGGGTAAGGGTAGGGCAAGTGCCCTACAAAAAAATGGGGACAGGGAAATAACTTTAAATATTTTTAAAAAAATAAAAACATAAAAAATGCAAAAATGGAGGTGAATGTGGATCATCTTCAAACTGTGTCTGAAAAGTATTAATTAACGGTAGAAGCCATATAACTGTTCTAAAATCATCTTCAAACTAGGGCAAGTGCCGTACAAAAAATGGGGAGAGGGAAAATAAATTAAAATCAAA